>CALNXK010000748.1:0-63701 GCA_942486035.1 Porites lobata | reverse complement strand
GTGACAACGGTGACAACGGTGACAACGGTGACAATTGTGACAACAGTGAGAAAAGTGACAACGGTGACAACGGTGACAACGGTGACAACAGTAACAACAGTGACAACGGTGAAAACAGTGACAAAAGTGACAATGGTGACAACAGTGACAACAGTGACAACTGTGACAACGGTGAAAACGGTGACAACATTGACAACAGTGACAACTGTGACAACAGTGGCAACCGTGACAAAAGTGAGAACGGTGACAACAGTGGCAACGGTTACAACAGTGACAACAGTGACAACAATGACAACACCGATAACACTGACAGCGGTGATCACGAAGACAACGGTGAAAGCGGTGACAACAGTAACAACAGTGACAACACTAACAACAATAAAAACAGAGACAAAAGTGACAATGGTGACAACAGTGACAATGGTGACAACAGTAACAACGGTGACAACGGTCACAACAGTGACAACGGTGACAACGATGACAACGGTGACAATGGTGACAACAGTGACAAAAGTGACAACGGTGACAACGGTGACAACGGTGACAACAGTAACAACAGTGACAACGGTGACAACGGTGACAATGGTGACAATGGTGACAACAGTGACAAGAGTGACAAAAGTGACAACGGTGACAACGGTGACAACAGTAACAACAGTGACAACAGTGACAACGGTGAAAACAGTGACAAAAGTGACAATGGTGACAACAGTGACAACAGTGACAACTGTGACAACAGTGGCAACCGTGACAACAGTGACAGTGGTGACAACAGTGGCAACGCTTACAACAGTGACAACGGTGACAACAGTGACAATGGTGACAACAGTGACAACTGTGATAACTGTGACAACGATGACCAACGGTGACAACAGTGACAACAGTGATCACGGTAACAACAGTGACAACAGTGACAACGGTGAGAACGGTAAAAACAGTGACAACATTGACGACGCTAACAATTGGTGACAATAGTGACAACGGTAAAACGGTGGCAAAAGTTTCAACAATGACAACGGTGACAACAGTGACAACGGTGACAACGGTGACAACGGTGACTATGGTGACAACAGTGACAAAAGTGACAACGGTGACAACGGTGACAACAGTAACAACAGTGACAACAGTGACAACGGTGAAAACAGTGACAAAAGTGACAATGGTGACAACAGTGACATCAGTGACAACTGTGACAACGGTGAGAACGGTGACAACGGTGACAACATTGACAAAAGTGACAACTGTGACAACAGTGGAAACCGTGACAACAGTGAGAACGGTGAAAACAGTGGCAACGGTTACAACAGTGACAACGGTGACAACAGTGACAACAGTGACAACAATGACAACACCGACAACACTGACAACGGTGATCACGAAGACAACGGTGAAAGCGGTGACAACAGTAACAACAGTGACAACAGTGACAACAATAAAAACTGAGACAAAAGTGACAATGGTGACAGTGACAAAAGTGACAAGGTAGACAACGGGGACAACAGTGACAACAGTGACAACAATGACAACTGTGACAATGGTGGCAACCGCGACAATGGTGACAACGGTAAAAAAAGTGACAACAGTGACAACAGTAACAACGGTGAAAATAGTAACAACGGTGACAATGGTGGCAACAGTGTCAACAGTGACAACGGTGACAACAGTGACAACGGTGACAAGAGGGACAACAGTGACAAAAGTGACAACGGTGACAGCGGTTACAACAAAAAGAACGGTAACAACAGTGACAACAGTTGCAATGGTCACAACGGTGACAACGGTAACAACAGTGAAAACAGTGACGACGGTGACACCAGTGACAATGGTGACAACAGTGACAACGGTGACAACGGTGACAACGGTGAGAACAGTGACAAAATTGACAACGGTGACAACGGTGTCAACGGTGACAATGGTAACAACAGTAACAACAGTGACAACAGTGACAACGGTGACAACGGTGACAACAGTGACAACAGTGACAACTGTGACAGCGGTGGCATGTGTGACAACAGTGACAGCGGCCACAACAGTGATAACGGTGACAACTGTCTTAACTGTTCCAACGGTGACAACAGTCACAACAGTCACAACACCGACAACACTAACACCGGTGACAACGGTGACAATAGTGACAATGGTGACAGTGACGACGTTGACACCAGTGACAATAGTGACAACAGTGACAATGGTGACAACAGTAACAACGGTGACAACAGTGACAAAATTGACAACGGTGACAACGGTGACAACGGTGACAATGGTGACAACACTGACAAAAGTGACAAGAGTGACAACGGTGACAACGGTGACAACAGTAACAACAGTGACAAAAGTGACAACGGTGAAAACAGTGACAAAAGTGACAATGGTGACAAGAGTGACAACAGTGACAACTGTGACAACGATGACAACGGTGACAACGGTGACAACATTGACAATAGTGACAACTGTGACAACAGTGGCAACAGTGACAACAGTGAGAACGGTGACAACAGTGGCAACGGTTACAACAGTGACAACGTTGACAACAGTGACAACAGTGACAACAATGACAACCCGACAACACTGACAACGGTGATCACGAAGACAACGGTGAAAGCGGTGACAACAGTAACAACAGTGACAAGAGTG
Organism: Porites lobata; assembly: GCA_942486035.1. Classification (NCBI taxonomy): domain Eukaryota; kingdom Metazoa; phylum Cnidaria; class Anthozoa; order Scleractinia; family Poritidae; genus Porites; species Porites lobata. Next base: position 61,067 of record CALNXK010000748.1, on the reverse strand, counting down.
ACAACAATAAAAACAGAGACAAATGTGACAATGGTGACAACGGTGACAGCGGTTACAACAATAAGAACGGTATCAACAGTGACAACAGTTACAATGGTCACAACGGTGACAACGGTAACAACAGTGAAAACAGTGACGACGGTTACACCAGTGACAATGGTGACAACAGTGACAACGGTGACAACGGTGACAACGGTGAGAACAGTGACAAAATTGACAACGGTGACAACGGTGTCAACGGTGACAATGGTAACAACAGCAACAACAGTGACAACGGTGACAACGGTGACAACGGTGACAACAGTGACAACAGTGACAACAGTGACAGATGTGACAACGGTGAGAACGGTGACAACAGTGACAACAGTGACAACTGTGACAACGGTGGCACGTGTGACAACAGTGACAACGGTCACAACAGTGATAACGGTGACAACTGTGTAAACTGTTACAACGGTGACAACAGTCACAACAGTCACAACACCGACAACACTAACAACGGTGACAACGGTGACAATAGTGACAATGGTGACAGTGACGACGGTGACACCAGTGACAATGGTGACAACAGTGACAACGGTGACAACGGTGACAACGGTGACAACGGTGACAACAGTGACAAAATTGACAACGGTGACAACGGTGACAACGGTGACAACAGTGACAAAAGTGAAAAGGGTGACAACGGTGACAACGGTGACAACAGTAACAACAGTGACAAAAGTGGCAACGGTGAAAAGAGTGACAAAAGTGACAATGGTGACAAGAGTGACAACAGTGACAACTGTGACAACGATGACAACGGTGACAACGGTGACAACAGTGACAATAGTGACAACAGTGACAACAGTGACAACAGTGACAACGGTGACAACAGTGACAACAGGTGGCAACGGTGACAACAGTGACAACGGTGACAACAGTGACAACAGTGACAACAATGACAACACCGACAACACTGACAACGGTGATCACGAAGACAACGGTGAAAGCGGTGACAACAGTAACAACAGTGACAACAGTGACAACAATAAAAACAGTGACAAAAGTGACAATGGTGACAACAGTGTCAAAAGTGACAAGGGTGACAACGGGGACAACAGTGACAACAGGGACAACTGTGACAATGGTGGCAACCGTGACAACGGTGACAACTGTAAAAAAAGTGACAACAGTGACAACAGTAACAACGGTGACAATAGTAACAACGGTGACAATGGTGGCAACAGTGACAAAATTGACAACGGTGACAACGGTGACAATGGTGACAACAGTGACAAAAGTGAAAAGGGTGACAACAGTCACAACAGTCACAACACCGACAACACTAACAACGGTGACAACGGTGACAATAGTGACAATGGTGACAGTGACGACGGTGACACCAGTGACAATGGTGACAACAGTGACAACGGTGACAACGGTAACAACGGTGACAACGGTGACAACATTGACAACAAGTGACAACGGTGACAACGGTGACAATGGTGACAACAGTGACAACGGTGACAAAAACAACGGTGACAACGGTGACAACGGTGACAACAGTAACAACAGTGACAAAAGTGACAAAAGTGAAAAAACAGTGACAAAAGTGACAATGGTGACAAGGTGACAACAGTGACAACAGTGACAACGGTGACAACGGTGACAACAGTGACAACAGTGACAATAGTGACAACAGTGACAACAGTGACAACAGTGACAACAGTGACAACAGTGACAACAGTGAGAACGGTGACAACAGTGGCAACGGTCACAACAGTGACAACGGTGACAACAGTGACAACAGTGACAACAATGACAACACCGACAACACTGACAACGGTGATCACGAAGACAACGGTGAAAGCGGTGACAACAGTAACAACAGTGACAACAGTGACAACAATAAAAACAGTGACAAAAGTGACAATGGTGACAACAGTGTCAAAAGTGACAAGGGTGACAACGGGGACAACAGTGACAACAGGGACAACTGTGACAATGGTGGCAACCGTGACAACGGTGACAACTGTAAAAAAAGTGACAACAGTGACAACAGTAACAACGGTGACAATAGTAACAACGGTGACAATGGTGGCAACAGTTTCAACAGTGACAACGGTGACAACAGTGACAACGGTGACAACAGGGACAACAGTGACAACGGTGAAAACAGTGACAAAAGTGACAATGGTGACAACAGTGACAACAGTGACAACTGTGACAACGGTGACAACGGTGACAACATTGACAACAGTGACAACTGTGACAACAGTGGCAACCGTGACAAAAGTGAGAACGGTGACAACAGTGGCAACGGTTACAACAGTGACAACGGTGACAACAGTGACAACAGTGACAACAATGACAACACCGATAACACTGACAACGGTGATCACGAAGACAACGGTGAAAGCGGTGACAACAGTAAAAACAGTGAAAACACTAACAACAATAAAAACAGAGACAAAAGTGACAATGGTGACAACAGTAACAACGGTGACAACGGTCACAACAGTGACAACGGTGACAACGATGACAACGGTGACAATGGTGACAACAGTGACAACAGTAACAACTTTGACAATGGTGACAACGGTGACAATGGTGACAATGGTGACAACAGTGACAAAAGTGACAACGGTGACAACGGTGACAACAGTAACAACAGTGACAAGAGTGACAACGGTGAAAACAGTGAAAAAAGTGACAATGGTGACAACAGTGACAACAGTGACAACAGTGACAACTGTGACAACAGTGACAACGGTGACAACAGTGGCAACGCTTACAACAGTGACAACAATGACAACACCGACAACACTGACAACGGTGATCACGAAGACAACGGTGAAAGCGGTGACAACAGTAACAACAGTGACAACAGTGACAACAATAAAAACAGTGACAAAAGTGACAATGGTGACAACAGTGACAAAAGTGACAAGTGTGACAACGGGGACAACAGTGACAACAGTGACAACTGTGACAATGGTGGCAACCGTGACAACGGTGAAAACGGTAAAAAAAGTGACAACAGTGACAACAGTAACAACGGTGACAATAGTAACAACGGTGACAATGGTGGCAACAGTGTCAACAGTGACAACGGTGACAACAGTGACAACGGTGACAACAGGGACAACAGTGACAACGGTGAAAACAGTGACAAAAGTGACAATGGTGACAACAGTGACAACAGTGACAACTGTGACAACAGTGGCAACCGTAACAACAGTGACAACGGTGAAAACAGTCACAACGGTGACAACGATGACAACGGTGACAATGGTGACAACAGTGACAAAAGTGACAACGGTGACAACGGTGACAACGGTGACAACGGTGACAACGGTGACAACGGTGACAACAGTGACAACGGTGACAACGGTGACAACGGTGACAATGGTGACAACAGTGAGAAAAGTGACAACGGTGACAACGGTGACAACAGTAACAACAGTGACAAAAGTGACAATGGTGACAACAGTGACGACAGTGACAACTGTGACAACGGTGAAAACGGTGACAACATTGACAACAGTGACAACTGTGACAACAGTGGCAACCGTGACAACGGTGATCACAGTGACAACTGTGACAACGGTGACAACGGTGACAACGGTGACAACATTGACAATAGTGACAACTGTGACTATGGTGACAACAGTGACAACAGTGACAACTGTGACAACGGTGACAACGGTGACAAGGGTGACAACGGTGACAACATTGACAATAGTGACAACTGTGACAACATTGGCAACCGTGACAACAGTGAGAACGGTGACAACAGTGGCAACGGTTACAACAGTGACAACAGTGACAAAAATAAAAAAAGAGACAAAAGTGACAATGGTGACAACAGTGACAAAAGTAACAAGTGTGACAACGGGGACAACAGTGACAACAATCACAACTGTGACAATGGTGGCAACCGTGACAATGGTGACAACGGTAAAAAAAGTGACAACAGTGACAACAATAACAACGGTGACAATAGTAACAACGGTGACAATGGTGGCAACAGTTTCAACAGTGACAACGGTGACAACAGTGACAACGGTGACAACACGGACAACAGTGACAAAAGTGACAACGGTGACAGCGGTTACAACAATAAGAACGGTAACAACAGTGACAACAGTTACAATGGTCACAACGATGACAACGGTAACATCAGTGAAAACGGTGACGACCATGACACCAGTGACAATGGTGACAACAGTGACAACAATGACAACGGTGACAACGGTGACAGCGGTGACAACAGTGACAACGGTGACAACGGTGACAATGGTGACAACAGAGAAAAGTGACAACGGTGACAACGGTGACAACAGTAACAACAGTGACAACAGTGACAACGGTGAAAACAGTGACAAAAGTGACAATGGTGACAACAGTGACAACAGTGACAACTGTGACAACAGTGACAACGGTGACAACATTGACAACAGTGACAACAGTGACAACAATGACAACACCGATAACACTGACAGCGGTGATCACGAAGACAACGGTGAAAGCGGTGACAACAGTAAAAACAGTGACAACACTGACAACAATAAAAACAGAGACAAAAGTGACAATGGTGACAACAGTGACAATGGTGACAACAGTAACAACGGTGACAACGGTCACAACAGTGACAACGGTGACAACGATGACAACGGTGACAATGGTGAAAACAGTGACAAAAGTGACAACGGTGACAACGGTGACAACAGTAACAACAGTGACAACGGTGACAACGGTGACAATGGTGACAATGGTGACAATGGTGACAACAGTGACAAAAGTGACAACGGTGCCAACGGTGACAACGGTAACAACAGTGACAACAGTGACAACGGTGAAAACAGTGACAAAAGTGACAATGGTGACAACAGTGACAACAGTGACAACAGTGACAACTGTGACAACAGTGGCAACTGTGACAACAGTGACAACGGTGACAACAGTGGCAACGCTTACAACAGTGACAACGGTGACAACAGTGACAATGGTGACAACAGTGACAACTGTGATAACTGTGACAAACGATGACCAACGGTGACAACAGTGACAACAGTGATCACGGTAACAACAGTGACAACAGTGACAACGGTGAGAACGGTAAAAACAGTGACAACATTGACGACGCTAACAATTGGTGACAATAGTGACAACGGTAAAACGGTGGCAAAAGTTTCAACAGTGACAACGGTGACAACAGTGACAACGGTGACAACAGTGACAACGGTGACAACGGTGACAACAGTGACAAAAGTGACAACGGTGACAACGGTGAGAACGGTGACAACAGTAACAACAGTGACAACAGTGACAACGGTGAAAACAGTGACAAAAGTGACAATGGTGACAACAGTGACATCAGTGACAACTGTGACAACGGTGACAACGGTGACAACATTGACAACAGTGACAACTGTGACAACAGTGGAAACCGTGACAACAGTGAGAACGGTGACAACAGTGGCAACGGTTACAACAGTGACAACGGTGACAACAGTGACAACAGTGACAACAATGACAACACCGATAACACTGACAACGGTGATCACGAAGACAACGGTGAAAGCGGTGACAACAGTAACAACAGTGACAACAGTGACAACAATAAAAACAAAGACAAAAGTGACAATGGTGACAACAGTGAAAATGGTGACAACAGTAACAACGGTGACAACGGTCACAACAGTGACAACGGTGACAACGATGACAACGGTGACAATGGTGACAATAGTGAAAAGAGTGAAAACGGTGACAACGGTGACAACGGTGACAACAGTGACAACAGTGACAAAAGAGACAACGGTGACAACTGTGACAACGGTGACAACGGTGACAACGGTGACAACGGTGACAACAGTGACAATGGTGGCATTGGTGACAACAGTGACAAAAGGGAGAACAGTGACAACAGTGATCACGGTAACAAGAGTGACAACAGTGACAACGGTGAGAACGGTAAAAACAGTGACAACATTGACGACGCTAACAATTGGTGACAATAGTGACAACGGTAAAACGGTGGCAAAAGTTTCAACAGTGACAACGGTGACAACCGTGACAATGGTGACAACGGTGACAACAGTGAGAACGGTGACAATGGTGACAACAGTGACAAAAGTGACAACGGTGACAATGGTGACAACAGTGAGAAAAGTGACAACGGTGACAACGGTGACAACAGTAACAACAGTGACAAAAGTGACAATGGTGACAACAGTAACAACGGCGACAACGGTGACCACAGTGACAACGGTGACAACGGTGAGAACGGTGAAAATGGTGACAAGAGTGACAAAAGTGACAACGGTGACAATGGTTACAACAGTGAGAAAAGTGACAACGGTGACAACGGTGACAACAGTAACAACAGTGACAAAAGTGACAATGGTGACAACAGTGACAACAGTGACAACTGTGACAGTGGTGAAAACGGTGACAACATTGACAACAGTGACAACTGTGACAACAGTGGCAACCATGACAAAAGTGAGAACGGTGACAACAGTTGCAACGGTTACAACAGTGACAACGGTGACAACAGTGACAACAGTGACAACGATGACAACACCGATAACACTGACAACGGTGATCACGAAGACAGCGGTGAAAGCGGTGACAACAGTAAAAACAGTGAAAACACTGACAACAATAAAAACAGAGACAAAAGTGACAATGGTGACAACAGTGACAATGGTGACAACAGTAACAACGGTGACAACGGTCACAACAGTGACAACGGTGACAACGATGACAACGGTGACAATGGTGACAACAGTGAAAAAAGTGACAACGGTGACAACGGTGACAACGGTGACAACAGTGACAACAGTGACAACGGTGACAACGGTGACAATGGTGACAATGGTGACAACAGTGACAACGGTGACAACGGTGACAACGGTGACAACGGTGACAACGGTGACAACAGTAACAACAGTGACAACAGTGACAATGGTGAAAACAGTGAGAACGGTGATAACGATGACAACGGTGACAATGGTGACAACAGTGACAAAAGTGACAACGGTGACAACGGTGACAACGGTGACAACAGTAACAACAGTGACAACAGTGACAACGATGAAAACAGTGCCAATGGTGAAAACAGTGACGACAGTGACAATAGTGACAACTGTGACAACACTGGCAACCGTGACAACAGTGTGAACGGTGACAACAGTGGGAACGGTTACAACAGTGACAACGTTGACAACAGTGACAACAGTGACAACAATGACAACACCGACAACACTGACAACGGTGATCACGAAGACAACGGTGAAAGCGGTGACAACAGTGACAACAGTGACAACAGTGACAGATGTGACAACGGTGACAACGGTGACAACAGTGACAACAGTGACAACTGTGAAAACGGTGGCACGTGTGACAACAGTGACAACGGTCACAACAGTGATAACGGTGACAACTGTTAAAACGGTGACAACAGTCACAACAGTCACAACACCGACAACACTAACAACGGTGACAACGGTGACAATAGTAACATTTTTGACAGTGACGACGGTGACACCATTGACAATGGTGACAACAGTGACAACGGTGACAACGGTGACAACGGTGACAACGGTGACAACAGTAACAACGGTGACAACAGTGACAAAGGTGACAACATTGACAATAGTGACAGCTGTGACAACCGTGGCAACCGTGACAACAGTGAGAACGGTGACAACAGTGGCAACGGTTACAACAGTGACAACGATGACAACAGTAACAACAGTGACAACAATGACAACACCGACAACACTGACAACGGTGATCACGAAGACAACGGTGAAAGCGGTGACAACAGTGACAACAGTGACAACAATAAAAACACAGACAAAAGTGACAATGGTGACAACAGTGACAACAATCACAACTGTGACAATGGTGGCAACCGTGACAATGGTGACAACGGTATTTTTTACCGTTGTCACCATTGTCACAACATTGACAACAGTGACAACGGTGACAACGGTGGCAACGGTGACAACAGTGACAAAATTGACAACGGTGACAACTGTGTTAACGGTGACAATGGTGACAACAGTGAAAAAAGTGACAACGGTGAAAACGGTGATCACAGTGACAACTGTGACAACGGTGACAACATTGACAATAGTGACAACTGTGACAATGGTGACAACAGTGACAACAGTGACAACTGTGACAACGGTGACACGGTGACAATGGTGACAACGGTGACAGCATTCACAATAGTGACAACTGTGACTACAGTGGCAACCGTGACAACAGTGAGAACGCTGACAACAGTGGCAACGGTTACAACAGTGACAACGGTGACAACAGTGACAACAATGACAACACCGACAACACTGAAAACGGTGATCACGAAGACAACGGTGAAAGCGGTGGCAACAGTAACAACAGTGACAACAGTGACAACAATAAAAACAGAGACAAAAGTGACAATGGTGACAACAGAGACAAAAGTGACAAGTGTGACAACGGGGACAACAGTGACAACAATCACAACTGTGACAATGGTGGCAACCGTGACAATGGTGACAACGGTAAAAAAAGTGACAACAGTGACAACAATAACAACGGTGACAATAGTAACAACGGTGACGGTGGCAACAGTTTCAACAGTGGCAACGGTGACAACAGTGACAACGGTGACAACAGGGACAACAGTGACAAAAGTGACAACGGTGAGAGCGGTTACAACAATAAGAATGGTAACAACAGTGACAACAGTTACAATGGTCACAACGGTGACAGCGGTGACAACAGTGACAACGGTGACAACGGTGAGAATGGTGACAACAGTGAGAAAAGTGACAAAGGTGACAACGGTGACAACGGTGACAACAGTAACAACAGTGACAACAGTGACAACGGTGAAAGCAGTGACAAAAGTGACAATGGTGACAACAGTGACAACAGTGACAACTGTGACAACGGTGACAACGGTGACAACATTGACAACAGTGACAACTGTGACAACAGTGGCAACCGTGACAAAAGTGAGAACGGTGACAACGGTGGCAACGGTTACAACAGTGACAACAGTGACAACAATGACAACACCGATAACACTGACAGCGGTGATCACGAAGACAACGGTGAAAGCGGTGACAACAGTAAAAACAGTGACAACACTGACAACAATAAAAACAGAGACAAAAGTGACAATGGTGACAACAGTGACAATGGTGACAACAGTGACAACGGTGACAACGATGACAACGGTGACAACAGTAACAACAGTGACAACGGTGACAACGGTGACAATGGTGACAATGGTGACAACAGTGACAACAGTGACAAAAGTGACAACGGTGACAACGGTGACAACAGTAACAACAGTGACAACAGTGACAACGGTGAAAACAGTGACAAAAGTGACAATGGTGACAACAGTGACAACAGTGACAACTGTGACAACTGTGAGAACAGTGGCAATCGTGACAACAGTGACAACGGTGACAACAGTGGCAACGCTTACAACAGTGACAACGCTGACAACAGTGACAATGGTGACAACAGTGACAACTGTGATAACTGTCACAACGATGACCAACAGTGACAACGGTGACAACAGTGACAACTGTAACAACGGTGGCAGCCGTGACAACAGTGACAACGGTGACAAATGTGACATGAGTGACAACAATGACAACACCGACTACACTGACAATGGTGACAGCAGTGAAAACGCTAACAACAGTGACAAAAGTGACAACAATGAAAACATTGACAAAAGTGAAAATGGTGACAACAGTGACAAAAGTGACAAGTGTGACAACGGGGACAACAGTGACAACAGTGACAACAGTGACAACTGTGACAACTGTGGCGATGGTGACAACGGTGGCAACCGTGATAACGGTGACAACAGTGACATCAGAGACAACAGTGACAACGGTGACAACAGTGACAACAGTGACAAAGGTGTCAACAGTGACAACGGTGAACCGTAACAACAGTGACAACAGTGATAACGTTGGGGAACAGTGACAACAGTGAGAACATTGGGGAACAGTGACAACAGTAACAACAGTGAAAACAGTGAAAACATTGTCAACAGTGAGAACTGTGACACTAGTGACAACAGTGACAACAGTGCACTAGTGTCAACTGTGACAACGGTGACAACAGTAACAATGGTGAGAACAGTGACAACGGTGACAACGGTGACAACAGTGACAACGGTGACAACGGTGGCAACGGTGACAACGGTGACAACGGTGACAACGGTGACAACGGTGACAACGGTGAAAACAGTGACAACGGTGAAATCGTTAACAACAGTAACAACAGTGACAACGGTGACAACGGTGACAACGGTGACAACGGCGAGAACAGTGACAAAAGAGACAACAGTGACACCTGTGACAATGGTGACAACGGTGACAATGGTGGAATTGGTGACAACAGTGACAAAAGTGAGAACAGTGACAAAAGAGACAACAGTGACACCTGTGACAATGGTGACAACGGTGACAACGGTGAAAACAGTGACAATGGTGGAATTGGTGACAACAGTGACAAAAGTGAGAACAATGACAACAGTGATCACGGTAACAACAGTGACAACAGTGACAACGGTGAGAACGGTAAAAACAGTGACAACATTGACGACGCTAACAATTGGTGACAACGGTGACAACAGTGACAACGGTGACAACGGTGACAATGGTGAAAACAGTGACAAAAGTGGCAACGGTGACAACGGTGACAACGGTGACAACGGTGACAACAGTAACAACAGTGACAACAGTGACAACGGTGAAAACAGTGACAAAAGTGACAATGGTGACAACAGTGACATCAGTGACAACTGTGACAACGGTGACAACGGTGACAACATTGACAAAAGTGACAACTGTGACAACAGTGGAAACCGTGACAACAGTGAGAATGGTGACAACAGTGGCAACGGTTACAACACTGACAACGGTGACAACAGTGACAACAGTGACAACAATGACAACACCGACAACACTGACAACGGTGATCACGAAGACAACGGTGAAAGCGGTGACAACAGTAACAACAGTGACAATAGTGACAACAATAAAAACAGAGACAAAAGTGACAATGGTGACAGTGACAAAAGTGACAAGGGAGACAACGGGGACAACAGTGACAACAGTGACAACAATGACAACTGTGACAATGGTGGCAACCGTGACAATGGTGGCAACAGTGTCAACAGTGACAACGGTGACAGCAGTGACAACGGTGAAAAGAGGGACAACAGTGACAAAAGTTACAACGATGACAGCGGTTACAACAATAAGAACGGTATCAACAGTGACAACAGTTACAATGGTCACAACGGTGACAACGGTAACAACAGTGAAAACAGTGACGACGGTTACACCAGTGACAATGGTGACAACAGTGACAACGGTGACAACGGTGACAACGGTGAGAACAGTGACAAAATTGACAACGGTGACAACGGTGTCAACGGTGACAATGGTAACAACATCAACAACAGTGACAACGGTGACAACGGTGACAACGGTGACAACAGTGACAACAGTGACAACAGTGACAGATGTGACAACGGTGAGAACGGTGACAACAGTGACAACAGTGATAACTGTGACAACGGTGGCACGTGTGACAACAGTGACAACGGTCACAACAGTGATAACGGTGACAACTGTGTAAACTGTTACAACGGTGACAACAGTCACAACAGTCACAACACCGACAACACTAACAACGGTTACAACGGTGACAATAGTGACAATGGTGACAGTGACGACGGTGACACCAGTGACAATGGTGACAACAGTGACAACGGTGACAACGGTGACAACGGTGACAACAGTGACAACGGTGACAACAGTGACAACAGTGACAAAATTGACAACGGTGACAACGGTGACAACGGTGACAATGGTGAAAACAGTGACAAAAGTGACAAGGGTGACAACGGTGACAACGGTGACAACGGTGACAACAGTAACAACAGTGACAAAAGTGACAACGGTGAAAACAGTGACAAAAGTGACAATGGTGACAAGAGTGACAACAGTGACAACTGTGACAACGATGACAACGGTGACAACGGTGACAACATTGACAATAGTGACAACTGTGACAACAGTGGCAACAGTGACAACAGTGAGAACGGTGACAACAGTGGCAACGGTCACAACAGTGACAACGGTGACAACAGTGACAACAGTGACAACAATGACAACACCGACAACACTGACAACGGTGATCACGAAGACAACGGTGAAAGCGGTGACAACAGTAACAACAGTGACAACATTGACAACAATAAAAACAGAGACAAATGTGACAATGGTGACAACAGTGACAAAAGTGACAAGTGTGACAACGGGGACAACAGTGACAACAATCACAACTGTGACAATGGTGGCAACCGTGACAATGGTGACAACGGTAAAAAAAGTGACAACAGTGACAACAGTAACAACGGTGACAATAGTAACAAGGGTGACAATGGTGGCAACAGTTTCAACAGTGACATTGGTGACAACAGTGACATCGGTGACAACAGGGACAACAGTGACAAAAGTGACAACGGTGACAGCGGTTACAACAATAAGAACGGTAACAACAGTGACAACAGTTACAATGGTCACAACGGTGACAACAGTAACAACAGTGAAATGACGACGGTGACACCAGTGACAATGGCGACAACAGTGACAACGGTGACAACGGTGACAACGGTGACAACAGTGACAACGGTGACAACGGTGACAACGGTGACAACGGTGACAATGGTGACAATGGTGACAACAGTGAGAAAAGTGACAACGGTGACAACGGTGACAACGGTGACAACGGTGACAACAGTAACAACAGTGACAACAGTGACAACGGTGAAAACAGTGACAAAAGTGACAATGGTGACAACAGTGACAACAGTGACAACTGTGACAATGGTCAAAACGGTGACAACATTGACAACAGTGACAACTGTGACAACAGTGGCAACCGTGACAAAAGTGAGAACGGTGACAACAGTGGCAACGGTTACAACAGTGACAAGGGTGACAACAGTGACAACAGTGACAACGATGACAACACCGATTACACTGACAACGGTGATCACGAAGACAACGGTGAAAGCGGTGACAACAGTAAAAACAGTGACAACACTGACAACAATAAAAACGGAGACAAAAGTGACAATGGTGACAACAGTGACAATGGTGACAACAGTAACAACGGTGACAACGGTCACAACAGTGACAACGGTGACAACGATGACAACGGTGACAATGGTGACAACAGTGAAAAAAGTGACAACGGTGACAACGGTGACAACGGTGACAACAGTAACAACACTGACAACGGTGACAACGGTGACAACGGTGACAATGGTGACAACAGTGACAAAAGTGACAACGGTGACAACGGTGACAACGGTGACAACAGTAACAACAGTGACAACAGTGAAAACGGTGAAAACAGTGACAACGGTGACAACGATGACAACGGTGACAATGGTGACAACAGTGACAAAAGTGACAACGGTGACAACGGTGACAACGGTGACAACGGTGACAACTAGTAACAACAGTGACAACAGTGACAACGGTGAAAACAGTGACAATGGTGACAACAGTGACAACAGTGACAATAGTGACAACTGTGACAACAGTGGCAACCGTGACAACAGTGAGAACGGTGACAACAGTGGCAACGGTTACAACAGTGACAACGTTGACAACAGTGACAACAGGAACAACAATGACAACACCGACAACACTGACAACGGTGATCACGAAGACAACGGTGAAAGCGGTGACAACAGTGACAACAGTGACAGATGTGACAACGGTGACAACGGTGACAACAGTGACAACAGTGACAACTGTGACAACCGTGGCACGTGTGACAACAGTGACAACGGTCACAACAGCGATAACGGTGACAACTGTGTAAACTGTTACAACGGTGACAACAGTCACAACAGTCACAACACCGACAACACTAACAACAGTGACAACGGTGACAATAGTAACATTGGTGACAGTGACGACGGTGACACCAGTGACAATGGTGACAACGGTCACAACGGTGACAACGGTGACAACGGTGACAACGGTGACAACGGTGACAACGGTGACAACAGTGACAAAATTGACAACGGTGACAACGGTGACAATGGTGACAACAGTGACAAAAGTGACAACGGTGACAACGGTGACAACGGTGACAACAGTAACAACGGTGACAACAGTGACAACGGTGACAACATTGACAATAGTGACAACTGTGACAACAGTGACAACCGTGACAACAGTGAGAACGGTGACAACAGTGGCAACGGTTACAACAGTGACAACGGTGACAACAGTGACAACAGTGACAACAATGACAACACCGACAACACTGACAACGGTGATCACGAAGACAACGGTGAAAGTGGTGACAACAGTAACAACAGTGACAACAGTGACAACAATAAAAACAGAGACAAAAGTGACAATGGTGACAACAGTGACAACAATCACAAGTGAGACAATGGTGCCAACCGTGACAATGGTGACAACGGTATTTTTTACCGTTGTCACCATTGTCACAACAGTGACAACAGTGACAACAGTGACAATGGTGACAACGGTGGCAACGGTGACAACAGTGACAAAATTGACAACGGTGACAATTGTGTTAACGGTGACAATGGTGACAACAGTGACAAAAGTGACAACGGTGACAACGGTGATCACAGTGACAACTGTGACAACGGTGACAACGGTGACAACATTGACAATAGTGACAACTGTGACAATGGTGACAACAGTGACAACAGTGACAACTGTGACAACGGTGACAACGGTGACAACGGTGACAACGGTGACAACATTGACAATAGTGACAACTGTGACAACAGTGGCAACCGTGACAACAGTGAGAATGGTGACAACAGTTTCAACGGTTACAACAGTGACAACGGTGACAACAGTGACAACAGTGACAACGGTGATCACGAAGACAACCATGAAAGCGGTGGCAACAGTAAAAACAGTGACAATAGTGACAACTATAAAAACAGAGACAAAAGTGATAATGGTGACAACAGAGACAAAAGTGACAAGTGTGACAACGGGGACAACAGTGACAGCAGTGACAACTGTTACAACAATAAGAACGGTAACAACCGTGACAACAGTTACAATGGTCACAACGGTGACAACGGTAACAACAGTGACAACAGTAACAACGTTGACAATAGTAACAACGGTGACAATGGTGGCAACAGTTTCAACAGTGACGAAGGTGACACCAGTGACAATGGTGACAACAGTGACAACGGTGACAACGGTGACAACGGTGACAGCGGTGACAACAGTGACAACGGTGACAACGGTGAGAATGGTGACAACAGTGGCAACGGTTACAACAGTGACAACGGTGACAACAGTGACAACAGTGACAACAATGACAACACCGACAACGGTGATCACGAAGACAACGGTGAAAGCGGTGACAACAGTAAAAACAGTGACAACACTGACAACAGTAAAAACAGAGACAAAAGTGACAATGGTGACAACAGTGACAACGGTGACAACGGTGACAACGGTGACAAGAGTAACAACAGTGCCAACGGTGACAACGGTGACAATGGTGACAATGGTGACAACAGTGACAAGAGTGACAAAAGTGACAACTGTGACAACGGTGACAACAGTAACAACAGTGACAACAGTGACAACGGTAAAAACAGTGACAAAAGTGACAATGGTGACAACAGTGACAACAGTGACAACAGTGACAACTGTGACAACAGTGGCAACCGTGACAACAGTGACAACGGTGACAACAGTGGCAACGCTTACAACAGTGACAACGGTGACAACAGTGACAATGGTGACAACAGTGACAACTGTGATAACTGTGACAACGATGACCAACGGTGACAACAGTGACAACAGTGACAACTGTAACAACGGTGGCAACCGTGACAACAGTGACAACGGTGACAAAAGTGACAACGGTGACAACGGTGACAACAGTAACAACAGTGACATCAGTGACAACGGTGAAAACAGTGACGAAAGTGACAATGGTGACAACAGTGACAACAGTGACAACAGTGACAACTGTGACAACAGTGGCAACCGTGACAACAGTGACAACCGTGACAACAGTGACAACGGTGACAACAGTGGCAAAGCTTACAACAGTGACAACGGTGACAACAGTGACAACAGTGACAACAATGACAACACCGACAACACTGACAACGGTGATCACGAAGACAACGGTAAAAGCGGTGACAACAGTAACAACAGTGACAACAGTGACAACAATAAAAACAGTGACAAAAGTGACAATGGTGAAAACAGTGACAAAAGTGACAAGTGTGACAATGGGGACAACAGTGACAACAGGGACAACTGAGACAATGGTGGCAACCGTGACAACGGTGACAACTGTAAAAAAAGTGACAACAGTGACAACAGTAACAACGGTGACAATAGTAACAACGGTGACAATGGTGACAACGATGACAACGGTGACAATAATGAAAACAGTGACAAAAGTGATAACTGTGACAACGGTGACAACGGTGACAACAGTAACAACAGTGACAACGGTGACAACGGTGACAATGGTGACAATGGTGACAACAGTGACAACAGTGACAAAAGTGACGACTGTGACAACGGTGACAACAGTAACAACAGTGACAAAAGTGACAACGGTGAAAACAGTGACAAAAGTGACAATGGTGACAACAGTGACAACAGTGACAACAGTGACAACTGTGACAACAGTGGCAACCGTGACAACAGTGACAACGGTGACAACAGTGGCAACGCTTACAACAGTGACAACAGTGACAACAGTGACAACAGTGACAACAGTGACAACAATGACAACACCGACAACACTGACAACGGTGATCACGAAGACAACGGTGAAAGCGGTGACAACAGTAACAACAGTGACAATAGTGACAACAATAAAAACATTGACAAAAGTGACAATGGTGACAACAGTGACAAAAGTGACAAGTGTGACAACGGGGACAACAGTGACAACAGTGACAACTGTGACAATGGTGGCAACCGTGACAACGGTGACAACGGTAAAAAAAGTGACAACAGTAACATCGGTGACATTAGTAACAACGGTGACAATGGTGGCAACAGTGTCAACAGTGACAACGGTGACAGCAGTGACAACGGTGACAACAGGGACAACAGTGACAACAGTGACAACGGTGAAAACAGTCTCAAAAGTGACAATGGTGACAACAGTGACAACAGTGACAACAGTGACAACTGTGACAACAGTGGCAACCGTGAAAACAGTGACAACGGTGACAACGATGACAACGGTGACAATGGTGACAACAGTGTCAAAAGTGACAACGGTGACAATGGTGACAAAGGTGACAACAGTAACAACAGTGACAACAGTGACAACGGTGAAAACAGTGACAAAAGTGACAATGGTGACAACAGTGACAACAGTGACAACTCTGACAACAGTGGCAACCGTGACAACAGTGACAACTGTGACAACAGTGGGAACGCTTACAACAGTGACAACAGTGACAACAGTGATGACAACACTCACAACACTGACAAAGGTGATCACGAAGACAACGGTGAAAGCGGTGACAACAGTAACAACAGTGACAACAGTGACAACAATAAAAACAGTGACAAAAGTGACAATGGTGACAATAGTGACAAAAGTGACAAGAGTGACAACGGGGACAACAGTGACAACAGGGACAACTGTGACAACGGTGGCAACCGTGACAATGGTGACAACGGTAAAAAAAGTGACAACAGTGACAACAGTAACAACGGTGACAATAGTAACAACGGTGACAATGGTGGCAACAGTGTCAACAGTGACAACGGTGACAACAGTGACAACGGTGACAACAGGGACAAAAGTGACAAAAGTGACAACGGTGACAACGGTGACAACGGTTACAACAATAAGAACGGTAACAACAGTGACAACAGTTACAATGGTCACAACGGTGCCAACGGTAACAACAGTGAAAACAGTGACAGCGGTGACAACAGTGACAACACCGACAACTCTGACAACAGTAACACCACTGACAACAGTAACAACGGTGACATCAGTGACAACACTGACAACGGTGACAGCAGTGACAACGGTGACAACAGTGACAACAGTGACAACAGTGACAACGTTGACAACAGTCACAACAGTGACCACACCGACAACACTAACAACGGTGACAACAGTGACAATGGTGCAAACAGTGACAACAGTGACAACAGTGACAACGGTGACAACGGTGAGAACAGTGACAACAGTGACAATGGTGACAACGGTGACAACGTTGACAACAGTTTCAACATTGAAGACGGAAAAAACAGTTACAACAGTGACAACGTTGACAACAGTCACAACAGTGACCACACCGACAACACTAACAACGGTGACAACAGTGACAATGGTGCCAACACTGACAACAGTGACAACAGTAAAAACGGTGACAACGGTGAGAACAGTGACAACAGTGACAATGGTGACAACGGTGACAACGTTGACAACGTTGACAACGGTGACAACGGTGACAACGGTAACAACAGTGACAACAGTGACGAAGATAACAATGGTGACAAAACCGACAACTTTGACAACGGTGACAACGGTGACAATGGAAAAAACAGTAACAACAGTGAAAACGTTGCCAACAGTCACAACAGTCCCAACACCGACAACACCGACAACACTAACAACGGTGACAAAGTTGACAATAGTGAAAACGGTGACAACGGTGGCAACGGTGACAACGGTGGCAACGGTGACAACGGTGACAATGGAAAAAACAGTGACAACAGTGAAAACGTTGCCAACAGTCACAACAGTCCCGACACCGACAACACCGAGAACACTAACAACGGTGACAAAGTTGACATTAGTGAAAACACTGAAAACGTTGACAACAGTGACAACGGTGACAACAGTGAAAATAGTTAAAACAGTGACATTGGTGACAACAGTCACAACAGTGACAACACCGACAACACTGACAACGGTGGCATTCGTGACAACAGTGACAAAAGTGAGAACAGTGACAACAGTGACAACGATCACAACGCTAAGAACAGTGAAAACAGTGACAACGGCAACACCAGTGACAATGGTGACAACAGGGACAACGGTGACAACGGTGACAACGGTGACAATAGTAAAAAAAAATTGGCAACGGGTTCAACAGTGACAACAGTGAAAACGGTAACAACAGTATCAACAGTGACAACGGTGACAACGGTGACAACAGTGACAACAGTGACAACAGTGACAACAGTGACAACAGTGACAACGTTGACAACAGTCACAACAGTGACCACACCGACAACACTAATAACGGTGACAACAGTGACAATGGTGCAAACAGTGACAACAGTGACAACGGTGACAACGGTGAGAACAGTGACAACAGTGACAATGGTGACAACGGTGACAACGTTGACAACAGTTTCAACATTGAAGAAGGAAAAAACAGTTACAACAGTGACAACGTTGACAACAGTCACAACAGTGACCACACCGACAACACTAACAACGGTGAAAACAGTGACAATGGTGCCAACAGTGACAACAGTGACAACAGTGACAACGGTGACAATGGTGAGAACAGTGACAACAGTGACAATGGTGACAACGGTGACAACGTTGACAACGGTGGTGACAACGGTAACAACAGTGACAACAGTGACGAAGATAACAATAGTGACAAAACCGACAACTTTGACAACGGTGACAACGGTGACAATGGAAAAAACAGTGACAACAGTGAAAACGTTGCCAACAGTCACAACAGTCCCAACACCGACAACACCGACAACACTAACAACGGTGACAAAGTTGACAATAGTGAAAACGGTGACAACGGTGGCAACGGTGACAACGGTGACAATGGAAAAAACAGTGACAACAGTGAAAACGTTGCCAACAGTCACAAAAGTCCCGACACCGACAACACTAACAACGGTGACAAAGTTGACAATAGTGAAAACACTGAAAACGTTGACAACAGTGACAACGGTGACAACAGTGAAAATAGTTAAAACAGTGACATTGGTGACAACAGTCACAACAGTGACAACACCGACAACACTGACAACGGTGGCATTCGTGACAACAGTGACAAAAGTGAGAACAGTGACAACAGTGTCAACGATGACAACGCTAAGAACAGTGAAAAAAGTGACAACGGCGACACCAGTGACAATGGTGACAACAGGGACAACGGTGACAACGGTGACAACGGTGGCAACGGTGACAACGGTGACAACGGTGACAACAGTGAAAAAATTGGCAACGGGTTTAACAGTGACAACAGTAACAACGGTAACAACAGTATCAACAGTGACAACGGTGACAACGGTGACAACGGTGACAACAGTGACAACCGTGACAACAGTGACAGCTGTGACAACGGTGACAACGGTGACAACAGTGACAACAGTGACAACTGTGACACTGGTGGCACGTGTGACAACAGTGAAAACGGTCACAACAGTGACAACGGTGACAACTGTGTAAACTGTTACAACGGTGACAACAGTCACAACAGTCACAACACCAACAACACTAACAACGGTGACAACGGTGACAATAGTGACAACGGTGACAACAGTGTCAACCGTGAAAACATCGACAACATTGACGAGTGTGACAACGGTGACAACAGTGAAAAGGGTAAAAACAGTAACAACAGTGACAACAGCGGCAACACTGACAACGGTGACATCGGTGAAAACGATAACAACAGTGACTAAATTGACAACAGTGACAACAGTGACAACAGTGACAACGGTGACAACAGTGACAACAATGACAACACCGACAACACTGACAACGGTGATAACGGTGACAACGGTGACAATGGTGACAACAGTAACAACTGTGACAACGATGACAACTGGGACAACAGTGACAACAGTGGCAATTGTTACAACAGTGGCAATGGTGACAATGGTGACAACAGTGACAACACTGACAACACTGACAACGGTGACAACACTGAAAACGTTGACAATGGTGAGAACAGTGACAACAGTGACAACAGTGAAAGCAGTGACAACAGGGACAACGGTGACAACAGTGACAAAACCGACAACAGTGAGAACGGTGAGAACGGTGACAGCAGTGACAAAAGTGAGAACAGTGACAACGGTGATAACGGTAACAACAGTGACAACAGTGACAACGGTGACAATGGTGACAAGGGTGACAACAGTAAAGACAGTGACAACATTGACAACACTAACAACTGTGATAATGGTGACAACGGTGACAACAGTGGCACAAGTGTCAACAGTGACAACGGTGACAACAGTAACAATGGTGACAACAGTGACAACGGTGACAACGGTGACAACGGTGACAACGGTGACAACGGTGACAACGGTGACAACGGTGACAACGGTGACAACGGTGACAACATTGACAATATTGACAATGTTGACAACGGTGACAACGGTGACAACGGTGACAACAGTGACAACAGTGACAACTGGGACAAGGGTGGCACGTGTGACAACAGTGACAACGGTCACAACTGTGCCAGCGGTGACAACTGTGTAAACTGTTACAACGGTGACACCAGTCACAACAGTCACAACACCGACAACACTAACACCGGTGACAACGGTGACAATAGTGACAACGGTGACAACAGTGTCAACAGTGAAAACATCGACAACATTGACAAGTGTGACAACGGTGACAACGGTGACAAGGGTAAAAACAGTAACAACAGTGACAACAGTGGCAACACTGACAACGGTGACATCGGTGAAAACGATAACAACAGTGACTAAATTGACAACAGTGACAACAGTGACAACGGTGACAACAGTGACAACAATGACAACAATGACAACAGTGACAACAGTGACAACGATGACAGCAGTGACAACAGTGACAACGATGACAAAAGTGACAACAGTGACAACGATGTTAACAGTGACAACAGTGACAACGGTGACAGCAGTGACAACAGTGACAACGATGACAAAAGTGACAACAGTGACAACGATGACCACAGTGACAACAGTGACAACGGTGACAACAGTGGCACAAGTGTGAACAGTGACAACGGTGACAACAGTAACAATGGTGACAACAGTGACAACGGTGACAACGGTGACAACGGTAACAACAGTAACAACAGTGACAACGGTGACAACGGGGACAACGGTGACAACAGTGACAACAGTGACAACAGTGACAGCTGTGACAACGGTGACAACGGTGACAACAGTGACAACAGTGACAACTGTGACAAGGGTGGCACGTGTGACAACAGTGACAACGGTCACAACTGTGCCAGCGGTGACAACTGTGTAAACTGTTACAACGTTGACACCAGTCACAACAGTCACAACACCGACAACACTAACACCGGTGACAACGGTGACTATAGTGACAACGGTGACAACAGTGTCAACAGTGAAAACATCGACAACATTGACAAGTGTGACAACGGTGACAACGGTGACAAGGGTAAAAACAGTAACAACAGTGACAACAGTGGCAACACTGACAATGGAAAAAATAGGAAAAAAATAGGAAAAAATCACGGCATGAAGAAGAGCTAAACTCCATCCAGGAGAAGATAGAAAGCTCCACAAACTCTATCAGTCTGCTTAACAACCACCTAGAGAAGGGCTCATGCCCTAAGACTTTAAGGTACAATGCGAGGGCGAATATCACGCCCGACGAGGACTTTAAGAAAGACATAAACTCCATCAGAAAGAAAGCCGAACAGGCCCTTGTAGGGGCCCTCGTTAAATTTCACTACAGGCGCGTAGATAGACTTAAGAATAAGTACAGAAAGATCGAACAAGCTCAGTCTCGCAGAAGTTATCAAGAAACCAACCAGTCTTCCCGCAAAGCGCCGGCTAGGAATAGAAATACGAGCAAAGATAAGAACGAAAACGAGCTAGCCGAAGTGTTGAAAGCTAAGATTAGAGAGGTCGATACATTGCTGGAACAAATGAGAACACAGGCAAACAATAAAAAAAGTGAATCTTATCCTGTTGTCTTATCTTACCCTTTAGAAATAAGGGAAGAAGGGAAAAGAAACAGAACTGATAACAAAGCGGTTAAAAGCCGCAAAAGAACCGAGAGGAGAAAAATCAAAGAGAAAAAGCGCTTTCTAAACAACATTAAGTCACGCAACCAGCATATCAAAAACCTGTGAAATTCACAGTTGACAGACGAGCAAATTACCTTCTATCCCGTGGTTTAAAATTCATTCCCACTCCCGGGACAAGAGAAAACATTATCAGGCGCCAGCTACTCAATGACTTCAGTCAATTTGCAAGAAGAATGCGCCTTAAATACATATTTCACGGTACAGATAAAGAACCTCATCCTTTCCACGTTAAGTCAGACTGGGACCCACCAGTCCAGCCCTCAGTTGCTCTTGAGACCTTCCTAGAAGAAGTCAAATTTCAGCTTGCTAGTATCAAATTGAACAGGCCGAAAGACAACCTGTCACAGGGGGAGCGAAAAGCTCTAAAACAACTATCGCGTGACAAGAACATTGTGATAAAAAAAGCCGATAAGGGAACCACAACCGTCATAATGAACAGAACAGATAAACTTAACGAGGGTCAAGTCCAAATTGACGATATACATAACTACCGACCCTTAGAAAACCCTATGGTTGTCACCACAGCCAAAAAGGTTCACCGACTGATTCAAGCACTACTTCAAGAAGGCCACATAGACGATATGACGGCTAAATGGCTTTCCCTTACACCCGATCCTCCACGAATACCAGTATTTTACACACTCACAAAGATTCACAAACCGACACCTGTCGGTAGACCTATCATATCGGGGTGTGACGGCCCTACAGAAAGAATTTCAGCTTTTGTTGACCACCTCATTCAGCCAATAGCACAAAAACAAGCCTCGTATCTCAAAGATACAACAGACTTTCTTAATTTCATCGAGAAGACTAAACTGCCTAAAAGTACAATTCTTGTCTCAATGGACGTCACCAGTCTCTACACGAACATACCCCAGGAGGAGGGTATTACCACTGTATGCGGAGCATACGAAGAATTCTATGCGGAAAACCCTCCCATTCCTACCAGGTATTTAAGAGAAATGCTAAGTCTGATTCTACAAGAAAACTCGTTCCAATTCAATGGAAAAGATTACCTTCAAACTCATGGAACAGCCATGGGAACGAAAATGGCCGTAGCTTTTGCTAACATATTTATGGCCAAAATAGAAAAAGAAATACTCAGACAAAGCACCACAAAACCAATTTTTTGGAAAAGATTCATAGATGACGTCATATCTATGTGGTACACAAGCAGAGACAAAATAGAGGATTTCCTTGTAAAGGCAAACAGTTTTCACCCAACGATCAAATTCACGGCTGAAATCTCAGAAACAGAAACCACATTCTTAGACACGAAAGTGTACAAAGGTGACAGATTCAAAAAGGAATCTATTCTTGACGTGCGAACGCATTTCAAAGCTACAGAAACGTTTCAATACACGAATTTCTATTCGTGTCACCAACCAGGCGTCACGAAAGGCTTTATAAAAGGAGAGGCGTTAAGGCTTCTGACAACAAATTCCTCTCAATTTACTTTTGAGGAAAACATGAGTAATTTCAGAACACGCCTGCAGAATAGAGATTACCCAGCTAGAATTGTAGAAAAACACCTTTCAGAGATTAAATTCTCTGATAGAGAAATGTCGCTAGCGCAGAAAAACAAAACCGCACCTAAGAAAATACTGCCCTTTGTAACACAATACCATCCGGCTTTGCCTAACCTAAAGGACACACTCATGGGGAAATGGCACCTTATAGAAAACCAACCGCAACTGAGAGAAATCTTTAAGGAGCCCCCCATCATCTCATACCGTAAGGGAAAATCCCTAAAGGACATCCTAGTTAAAGCTAAGCTATGAAGGCTTTATTAGAATTTATTCATCCGCGAACTGCAGGAGTCGTGTAGGCTTGTCCACACTTTTATCACAGTGACAACAGTGACAACAGTGACAACAGTGACAACAGTGACAACAGTAACAGCAGTGACAACAGTGACAACGTTGACAACAGTCACAACAGTGACCACACCGACAACACTAACAACGGTGACAACAGTGACAATGGTGCAAACAGTGACAACAGTGACAACAGTGACAACGGTGACAACGGTGAGAACAGTGACAACAGTGACAATGGTGACAACGGTGACAACGTTGACAACAGTTTCAACATTGAAGACGGAAAAAACAGTTACAACAGTGACAACGTTGACAACAGTCACAACAGTGACCACACCGACAACACTAACAACGGTGACAACAGTGACAATGGTGCCAACAGTGACAACAGTGACAACAGTGACAACAGTGACAACGGTGACAACGGTGAGAACAGTGACAACAGTGACAATGGTGACAACGGTGACAACGGTGACAACGGTAACAACAGTGACAACAGTGATGAAGATAACAATGGTGACAAAACCGACAACTTTGACAACGGTGACAACGGTGACAATGGAAAAAACAGTGACAACAGTGAAAACGTTGCCAACAGTCAAACCAGTCCCAACACCGACAACACCGACAACACTAACAACGGTGACAAAGTTGACAATAGTGAAAACGGTGACAACGGTGGCGACGGTGACAACGGTGACAATGGAAAAAACAGTGACAACAGTGAAAACGTTGCCAACAGTCAAAACAGTCCCAACACCGACAACACCGACAACACTAACAACAGTGACAAAGTTGACAATAGTGAAAACACTGAAAACGTTGACAACGGTGACAACGGTGACAACAGTGAAAATAGTTAAAACAGTGACATTGGTGACAACAGTCACAACAGTGACAACACCGACAACACTGACAACGGTGGCATTCGTGACAACAGTGACAAAAGTGAGATCAGTGACAACAGTGACAACGATGACAATGCTAAGAACAGTGAAAACAGTGACTACGGCGACACCAGTGACAATGGTGACAACAGTGACAACGGTGACAACGGTGACAACGGTGACGACGGTGACAACGGTGACAACAGTGAAAAAATTGGCAACGGGTTCAACAGTGACAACAGTGACAACGGTAACAACAGTATCAACAGTGACAACAGTGAAAACGGTGACAACGGTGACAACAGTGACAACCGTGACAACAGTGACAGCTGTGACAACGGTGACAACGGTGACAACAGTGACAACAGTGACAACTGTGACACTGGTGGCACGTGTGACAACGGTGAAAACGGTCACAACAGTGACAACGGTCACAACTGTGTAAACTGTTACAACGGTGACAACAGTCACAACAGTCACAACACCGACAACACTAACAACGGTGACAACGGTGACAATAGTGACAACGGTGACAACAGTGTCAACAGTGAAAACATCGACAACATTGACGAGTGTGACAACGGTGACAACAGTGAAAAGGGTAAAAACAGTAACAACAGTGACAACAGTGGCAACACTGACGACGGTGACATCGGTGAAAACGATAACAACAGTGACTAAATTGACAACAGTGACAACAGTGACAACAGTGACAGCGGTGACAACAGTGACAACAATGACAACACCGACAACACTGACAACGGTGATAACGGTGACAACAGGGACAATGGTGACAACAGTAACAACTGTGACAACGATGACAACTGGGACAACAGTGACAACAGTGGCAAAGGTGACAATGGTGACAACAGTGACAACACTGACAACACTGACAACGGTGACAACACTGAAAACGTTGACAATGGTGAGAACAGTGACAACAGTGACACAAGTGAAAACAGTGACAACAGGGACAACGGTGACAACAGTGACAAAACCGACAACACTGAGAACGGTGAGAACGGTGACAGCAGTGACAAAAGTGAGAACAGTGACAACGGTGATAACGGTAACAACAGTGACAACAGTGACAACGGTGACAACAGTGACAATGGTGACAAGCGTGACAACAGTAAAGACAGTGACAACATTGACAACACTAACAACTGTGATAATGGTGACAACGGTGACAACAGTGGCACAAGTGTCAACAGTGACAACGGTGACAACAGTAACAATGGTGACAACAGTGACAACGGTGACAACGGTGACAACGGTGACAACGGTGACAACGGTGATATCGGTGACAACGGTGACAACAGTGAAAAAAGTGACAACGGTGACAACGGTGACAACGGTGACAACGGTGACAACAGTGACAACAGTGACAAGGGTGGCACGTGTGACAACAGTGACAACGGTCACAACTGTGCCAGCGGTGACAACTGTGTAAACTGTTACAGCGGTGACACCAGTCACAACAGTCACAACACCGACAACACTAACACCGGTGACAACGGTGACAATAGTGACAACGGTGACAACAGTGAAAACATCGACAACATTGACAAGTGTGACAACGGTGACAACGCTGACAAGGGTAAAAACAGTAACAACAATGACAACAGTGGCAACACTGACAACGGTGACATCGGTGAAAACGATAACAACAGTGACTAAATTGACAACAGTGACAACAGTGACAACGGTGACAACAATGACAACAATGACAACAGTGACAACAGTGACAACGATGACAACAGTGACAACAGTGACAACGATGACAAAAGTGACAACAGTGACAACGATGACCACAGTGACAACAGTGACAACGGTGACAGCAGTGACAACAGTGACAACGATGACAAAAGTGACAACAGTGACAACGATGACCACAGTGACAACAGTGACAACGGTGACAACAGTGGCACAAGTGTCAACAGTGACAACGGTGACAACAGTAACAATGGTGACAACAGTGACAACGGTGACAACAGTGACAACGGTGATAACGGTGACAACGGTGACAACGGTAACAACAGTAACAACAGTGACAACGGTGACAACGGGGACAACGGTGAAAAAGGTGACAACAGTGACAAAAGTGACAACGGTGACAACTGTGACAACAGTAACCACAGTGACAACAGTGACAACGGTGAAAACAGTGACAAAAGTGACAATGGTGACAACAGTGACAACAGTGACAACTGTGACAAGGGTGACAACAGTGACAACAGTGACAACTGTGACAATGGTGGCAACCGTGACAACAGTCACAACGGTGACAACAGTGGCAACGGTTACAACAGTGACAACGGTGACAACAGTGAAAACAATGACAACACCGACAACACTGACAACGGTGATCACGAAGACAAAGGTTAAAGCGGTGAGAACAGTAACAACAATGACAACAGTGACAACAATAAAAACAGTAACAAAAGTGAGAATGGTGAAAACAGTGACAAAAGTGAAAAATTTGACAACGGGGACAACAGTGACAACAGTGACAACGTTGACAACAGTCACAACAGTGACCACACCGACAACACTAACAACGGTGACAACAGTGACAATGGTGCAAACAGTGACAACACTGACAACAGTGACAACGGTGACAACGGTGAGAACAGTGACAACAGTGACAATGGTGACAACGGTGACAACGTTGACAACAGTTTCAACATTGAAGACGGAAAAAAAAGTTACAACAGTGACAACGTTGACAACAGTCACAACAGTGACCACATCGACAACACTAACAACGGTGACAACAGTGACAATGGTGCCAACAGTGACAACAGTGACAACAGTGACAACGGTGACAACGGTGAGAACAGTGACAACAGTGACAATGGTGACAACGGTGACAACGTTGACAACGGTGATAACGGTGACAACGGTAACAACAGTGACAACAGTGACGAAGATAACAATGGTGACAAAACCGACAACTTTGACAACGGTGACAACGGTGACAATGGAAAAAACAGTGACAACAGTGAAAACGTTGCCAACAGTCACAACAGTCCCAACACCGACAACACTAACAACGGTGACAAAGTTGACAATAGTGAAAACGGTGACAACGGTGGCAACGGTGACAACGGTGACAATGGAAAAAACAGTGACAACAGTGAAAACGTTGCCAACAGTCACAACAGTCCCAACACCGACAACACCGACATCACTAACAACGGTGACAAAGTTGACAATAGTGAAAACACTGAAAACGTTGACAACGGTGACAACGGTGACAACAGTGAAAATAGTTAAAACAGTGACATTGGTGACAACAGTCACAACAGTGACAACACCGACAACACTGACAATGGTGGCATTCGTGACAACAGTGACAAAAGTGAGATCAGTGACAACAGTGACAACGATGACAACGCTAAGAACAGTGAAAACAGTGACAACGGCGACACCAGTGACAATGGTGACAACAGTGACAACGGTGACAACGGTGACAACGGTGACGACGGTGACAAAGGTGACAACGGTGACAACAGTGAAAAAATTGGCAACGGGTTCAGTGACAACAGTGACAACGGTAACAACAGTATCAACAGTGACAACGGTGAAAACGGTGACAACGGTGACAACGGTGACAACAGTGACAACCGTGACAACAGTGACAGCTCTGACAACGGTGACAACGGTGACAACGGTGACAACAGTGACAACAGTGACAACTGTGACACTGGTGGCACGTGTGACAACAGTGAAAACGGTCACAACAGTGACAACGGTCACAACTGTGTAAACTGTTACAACGGTGACAACAGTCACAACAGTCACAACACCGACAACACTAACAACGGTGACAACGGTGACAATAGTGACAACGGTGACAACAGTGTCAACAGTGAAAACATCGACAACATTGACGAGTGTGACAACGGTGACAACAGTGAAAAGGGTAAAAACAGTAACAACAGTGACAAAAGTGGCAACACTGACAACGGTGACATCGGTGAAAACGATAACAACAGTGACTAAATTGACAACAGTGACAACAGTGACAACAGTGACAGCGGTGACAACAGTGACAACAATGACAACACCGACAACACTGACAACGGTGATAACGGTGACAACGGTGACAATGGTGACAACAGTAACAACTGTGACAACGATGACAACTGGGACAACAGTGACAACAGTGGCAATTGTTAGAACAGTGGCAACGGTGACAATGGTGACAACAGTGACAACACTGACAACACTGACAACGGTGACAACACTGAAAACGTTGACAATGGTGAGAACAGTGAAAACAGTGACAACAGTGAAAACAGTGACAACAGGGACAACGGTGACAACAGTGACAAAACCGACAACACTGAGAACGGTGAGAACGGTGACAGCAGTGACAAAAGTGAGAACAGTGACAACGGTGATAACGGTAACAACAGTGACAACAGTGACAACGGTGACAACAGTGACAATGGTGACAAGGGTGACAACAGTAAAGACAGTGACAACATTGACAACACTAACAACTGTGATAATGGTGACAACGGTGACAACAGTGGCACAAGTGTCAACAGTGACAACGGTGACAACAGTGACAACGGTGACAACGGTGACAACGGTGACAACGGTGACAACGGTGACAACGGTGACAACGGTGACAACGGTGACAACGGTGACAACATTGACAAAATTGACAACGGTGACAACGGTGACAACGGTGACAACAGTGACAACAGTGACAAGGGTGACACGTGTGACAACAGTGACAACGGTCACAACTGTGCCAGCGGTGACAACTGTGTAAACTGTTACAACGGTGACACCAGTCACAACAGTCACAACACCGACAACACTAACACCGGTGACAACGGTGACAATAGTGACAACGGTGACAACAGTGTCAACAGTGAAAACATCGACAACATTGACAAGTGTGACAACGGTGACAACGGTGACAAGGGTAAAAACAGTAACAACAATGACAACAGTGGCAACACTGACAACGGTGACATCGGTGAAAACGATAACAACAGTGACTAAATTGACAACAGTGACAACCGTGACAACGGTGACAACAATGACAACAATGACAACAGTGACAACAGTGACAACGATGACAACAGTGACAACAGTGACAACGATGACAAAAGTGACAACAGTGACAACGATGACCACAGTGACAACAGTGACAACTTTGACAGCAGTGACAACAGTGACAACGATGACAAAAGTGACAACAGTGACAACGATGACCACAGTGACAACAGTGACAACGGTGAAAACAGTGGCACAAGTGTCAACAGTGACAACGGTGACAACAGTAACAATGGTGACAACGGTGACAACGGTGACAACAGTGACAACGGTGATAACGGTGACAACGGTGACAACGGTAACAACAGTAACAACAGTGACAACGGTGACAACGGGGACAACGGTGACAACAGTGACAACAGTGACAAAAGTGACAGCTGTGACAACGGTGACAACGGTGACAACAGTGACAACAGTGACAACTGTGACAAGGGTGGCACGTGTAACAACAGTGACAACGGTCACAACTGTGCCAGCGGTGACCACTGTGTAAACTGTTACAACGGTGACACCAGTCACAACAGTCACAACACCGACAACACTAACACCGGTGACAACAGTGACAATAGTGACAACGGTGACAACAGTGTCAACAGTGAAAACATCGACAACATTGACAAGTGTGACAACGGTGACAACGGTGACAAGGGTAAAAACAGTAACAACAGTGACAACAGTGGCAACACTGACAACGGTGACATCGGTGAAAACGATAACAACAGTGACTAAATTGACAACAGTGACAAAAGTGACAACGGTGACAACAGTGACAACAATGACAACACCGACAACACTGACAACGGTGATAACGGTGACAACGGTGACAATGGTGAGAACAGTAACAACAGTGACAACAGTGACAATGGTAAAAACAGTGACAACAGTGACAAAGGTGAAAACAGTGACAACAGTGACAACTGTAACAACGGTGGCAACGGTGACAACGGTCATAACAGTGACAAAAGTGACAACACTGACAACAGTGACAACACTGAAAACGTTGACAACGGTGATAACGGTGACAACAGTGAAAATAGTTAAAACAGTGACATTGGTGACAACAGTGACAACACCGACAACAGTGACAACGGTGGCATTGGTGACAACAGTGACAAAAGTGAGAACAGTGACAACAGTGATCACGGTAACAACAGTGACAACAGTGACAACGGTGAGAACGGTAAAAACAGTGACAACATTGACGACGCTAACAACGGTGACAATAGTGACAACGGTAAAACGGTGGCAAAAGTTTCAACAGTGACAACGGTGACAACAGTAACAACGGTTACAACGGTGACAACAGTGACAACGGTGACAACGGTGACAACGGTGACAATGGTGACAACAGTGGCAAAAGTGACAACGGTGACAACAGTAACAACAGTGACAACAGTCACAACGGTGAAAACAGTGACAAAAGTGACAATGGTGACAACAGTGACAACTGTGACAACGGTGACAACAGTGACAACTGTGACAACAGTGGCAACCGTCACAACAGTGACTACGGTGGCAACAGTGGCAACGGTTACAACAGTGACAACGGTGACAGCAGTGACAACAGTGACAACAATGAAAACACCGACAACACTGACAACGGTGATCACGAAGACAACGGTGAAAGCGGTGACAACAGTAACAACATTGACAGCAGTGACAACAATAAAAACAGTGACAAAAGTGACAATGGTGACAACAGTGACAAAAGTGACAAGTGTGACAACGGGGACAACAGTGACAACATTGACAACTGGGACAATGGTGGCAACCGTGACAACGGTGACAACGGTAAAAAAAGTGTCAAGAGTGACAACAGTGACAACGGTGACAATAGTAACAACGGTGACAATGGTGGCAACAGTGTCAACAGTGACAACGGTAACGACAGTGACAACAGTGAAAACGGAGACAACAATTAAAAAAGTGACAACGGTTAAAACAGTGACAACAGTGACAACAGTAAAAACGGTGACAACAGTGACAAAAGTGACAACTGTGACAACAGTGACAAGGGGTGACAGGGGGTGACAGGGCGTTACAGGGGGTTACAAAGGATTATAGAAACTTTTTTCTCACTAGAACGTTCCAAGATACTTTATCTTGGCTTATTTTGCATAAAAATCAAAGTTGAAGAAATCTCAAATTTTTGACCATAACGATGGACTAACCCGTTTGGAATAATTCTAATTTTGCGTTTTTTGTACACAGTTGTTTTTATAGTCTTTAAAGGCTTCTTTCTTTTCTA
The DNA here is from genome assembly GCA_942486035.1 of Porites lobata. Lineage (NCBI taxonomy): Eukaryota > Metazoa > Cnidaria > Anthozoa > Scleractinia > Poritidae > Porites > Porites lobata. The sequence continues at coordinate 27,875 of CALNXK010000748.1, read as the reverse complement.
GAACGTCAGCAAACACTTTTTCTCGATCAATTTTTGATAAATACAAAAGATGAAAAAACTTCAACTTTTTGACCAAAATCATGGACTATCCCCTTTGCAAAAATGTCAATTTTGCCTTCTTTTTAAATCCATGTTTATATTGTCTAGAAAGGCTTGTTTTCTAACGAGAACGTCACCAAATACTTTTTCTGGGTCTATTTTGCATAAAACGAAACGTTCACAAAATTTCAAATTTTTGACCAAAACCATGGACTAACCCCTTTGCTGAGAACGGTGACAGCAGTGACAAAAGTGAGAACAGTGACAACGGTGATAACGGTAACAACAGTGACAACAGTGACAACGGTGACAGGGCGTTACAGGGGGTTACAAAGGATTATAGAAACTTTTTTCTCACTAGAACGTTCCAAGATACTTTATCTTGGCTTATTTTGCATAAGAATCAAAGTTGAAGAAATCTCAAATTTTTGACCAAAACGATGGACTAACCCCTATGGAATAATTCTAATTTTGCGTTTTTTGTACACAGGTGTTTTTATAGTCTTTAAAGGCTTCTTTCTTTTCTAGAACGTCAGGAAACACTTTTTCTCGATCTATTTTTGATAAACACAAATGATGATAAAAACTCAACTTTTTGACCAAAATCAAGGAAAAAAAGGCCAATTTTGCCTTCTTTTTAAATCCGTGTTTATATTGTCTAGAAAGGCTTGTTTTCTAACGAGAACGTCACCAAATACTTTTTCTGGGTCTATTTTGCATAAAACGAAACGTTCACAAAATTTCAAATTTTTGACCAAAACCATGGACTAACCCCTTTGCAAAAATGTCAATTTTGTGGGTTTTTGAAACCGATGTTTTTGTTGTTCAGAAAGGCTTGTTTGCTATATAAAACGTCGAAAATCGTTTTTTCACGATCTATTTTCACGATCTATGACATGGGAATACAGGGGGTTACAAAGGGGTTACAGGGGTGTTGAAAGGGGTTACAGAACGGGTTACAAGGGGTTACAAGGGGTTACAGGGGTTACAAGGGGTTACAAGGGGTGACAGGGGGGGTGACAAGGGGTTACAGGGGGTTGCAAAGGATTATAGAAACTTTTTTCTAACTAGAACGTTCCCAGATGCTTTTTCTTGGTCTATTTTGCATAAAAATCAAAGTTGAAGAAATCTCTAATTTTTGATCAAAACGATGGACTAATCCCTTTGGAAAAATTCTAATTTTGCGTTTTTCGTAAACAGTTGTTTTTATAGTCTTTAAAGGCTTCTTTTTTATCTAGAACGTCAGCAAACACTTTTTCTCGATCTATTTTTGATAAATACAAAAGATGAAAAAACTTCAACTTTTTGACCAAAATCATGGACTATCCCCTTTGCAAAAATGTCAATTTTGCCTTCTTTTTAAATCCATGTTTATATTGTCTAGAAAGGCTTGTTTTCTAACGAGAACGTCACCGAATACTTTTTCTGGGTCTATTTTGCATAAAACGAAACGTTCACAAAATTTCAAATTTTTGACCAAAACCATGGACGTTCCCAGATGCTTTTTCTTGGTCTAAAAAAATCAAAGTGGACTAACCCCTTGCAAAAATGCCAATTTTGTGGGTTTTTGAAACCGATGTTTTTTTTTTTTTCAGAAAGGCTTGTTTGCTATATAAAACGTCGAAAATCGTTTTTTCACGATCTATTTTCACGATCTATGACATGGGAATACAGGGGTTACAAAACCGGGGTTACAGGGGGTTACAAGGGGTTACAAGGGGTTACAAGGGGTTACAAGGGGTTACAGGGGTTACAAGGGGTTACAAGGGGTGACAGGGGGTGACAAGGGGTTACAGGGGGTTGCAAAGGATTATAGAAACTTTTTTCTAACTAGAACGTTCCCAGATGCTTTTTCTTGGTCTATTTTGCATAAAAATCAAAGTTGAAGAAATCTCTAATTTTTGATCAAAACGATGGACTAATCACTTTGGAAAAATTCTAATTTGGCGTTTTTTGTACACAGTTGTTTTTATAGTCTTTAAAGGCTTCTTTCTTTTCTAGAACGTCAGGAAACACTTTTTCTCGATCTATTTTTGATAAACACAAATGATGATAAAAACTCAACTTTTTGACCAAAATCAAGGAAAAAAGGCCAATTTTGCCTTCTTTTTAAATCCATGTTTATATTGTCTAGAAAGGCTTGTTTTCTAACGAGAACGTCACCAAATACTTTTTCTGGGTCTATTTTGCATAAAACGAAACGTTCACAAAATTTCAAATTTTTGACCAAAACCATGGACGTTCCCAGATGCTTTTTCTTGGTCTATTTTGCATAAAAATCAAAGTTGAAGAAATCTCTAATTTTTGACCAAAACCATGGACTAACCCCTATGCAAAAATGCCAATTTTGTGGGTTTTTGAAACCGATGTTTTTTTTGTTCAGAAAGGCTTGTTTGCTATATAAAACGTCGAAAATCTTTTTTCCACCATCTATTTTCACGATCTATGACATGGGAATACAGGGGGTTACAAGGGGTTACAGGGGGTTACAAGGGGTTACAAGGGGTTACAAGGGGTTACAAGGGGTTACAGGGGGTTACAAGGGGTTACAGGGGGTGACAGGGGGTGACAAGGGGTTACAGGGGGTTGCAAAGGATTATAGAAACTTTTTTCTAACTAGAACGTTCCCAGATGCTTTTTCTTGGTCTATTTTGCATAAAAATCAAAGTTGAAGAAATCTCTAATTTTTGATCAAAACGATGGACTAATCACTTTGGAAAAATTCTAATTTTGCGTTTTTCGTAAACAGTTGTTTTTATAGTCTTTGAAGGCTTCTTTTTTATCTAGAACGTCAGCAAACACTTTTTCTCGATCTATTTTTGATAAATACAAAAGATGAAAAAACTTCAACTTTTTGACCAAAATCATGGACTATCCCCTTTGCAAAAATGTCAATTTTGCCTTCTTTTTAAATCCTTGTTAATATTGTCTACAAAGGCTTATTTTCTAACGAGAACGTCACCAAATACTTTTTCTGGGTCTATTTTGCATAAAACGAAACGTTCACAAAATTTCAAATTTTTGACCAAAACCATGGACTAACCCCTTTGCAAAAATGCCAATTTTGTGGGTTTTTGAAACCGATGTTTTTTTTGTTCAGAAAGGCTTGTTTGCTATATAAAACGTCGAAAATCGTTTTTTCACGATCTATTTTCACGATCTATGACATGGGAATACAGGGGGTTACAAGGGGTTACAAGGGGTTACAAGGGGTTACAAGGGGTTACAAGGGGTTACACGGGGTTACAAGGGGTTACAAGGGGTGACAGGGGGTGACAAGGGGTTACAGGGGGTTGCAAAGGATCATACAAACTTTTTTCTAACTAGAACGATCCAAGATGCTTTTTCTTGGTCTATTTTGCATAAAAATCAAAGTTGAAGAAATCTCTAATTTTTGATCAAAACGATGGACTAATCCCTTTGGAAAAATTCTAATTTTGCGTTTTTCGTAAACAGTTGTTTTTATAGTCTTTAAAGGCTTCTTTTTTATCTAGAACGTCAGCAAACACTTTTCCTCGATCTATTTTTGATAAATACAAAAGATGATAAAACTTCAACTTTTATACCAAAATCATGGACAATCCCCTTTGCAAAAATGTCAATTTTGCCTTCTTTTTAAATCCATGTTAATATTGTCTAGAAAGACTTATTTTCTAACGAGGACGTCACCAAATACTTTTTCTGGGTCTATTGTGCATAAAACGAAACGTTCACAAAATTTCAAATTTTTGACCAAAACCATGGACTAACCCCTTTGCAAAAATGCCAATTTTGTGGGTTTTTGAAACCGATGTTTTTTTTGTTCAGAAAGGCTTGTTTGCTATATAAAACGTCGAAAATCGTTTTTTCACGATCTATTTTCACGATCCATGACATGGGAATACAGGGGGTTACAAGGGGTTACAGTGGGTTACAAGGGGTTACAAGGGGTTACAAGGGGTTACAGGGGGCTACAAGGGGTTACAAGGGGTGACAGGGGGTGACAAGGGGTTACAGGGGGTTGCAAAGGATTATAGAAACTTTTTTCTAACTAGAACGTTCCCAGATGCTTTTTCTTGGTCTATTTTGCATAAAAATCAAAGTTGAAGAAATCTCTAATTTTTGATCAAAACGATGGACTAATCCCATTGGAAAAATTCTAATTTTGCGTTTTTCGTAAACAGTTGTTTTTATAGTCTTTAAAGGCTTCTTTTTTATCTAGAACGTCAGCAAACACTTTTCCTCGATCTATTTTTGATAAATACAAAAGATGATAAAACTTCAACTTTTTGACCAAAATCATGGACAATCCCCTTTGCAAAAATGTCAATTTTGCCTTCTTTTTAAATCCATGTTAATATTGTCTAGAAAGGCTTATTTTCTAACGAGAACGTCACCAAATACTTTTTCTGGGTCTATTGTGCATAAAACGAAACGTTCACAAAATTTCAAATTTTTCAGCAAAACCATGGACTAACCCCTTTGCAAAAATGCCAATTTTGTGGTTTTTTCAAACCGATGTTTTTTTTTTGTTCAGAAAGGCTTGTTTGCTATATAAAACGTCGAAAATCGTTTTTTCACGATCTATTTTCACGATCCATGACATGGGAATACAGGGGGTTACAAGGGGCTACAGGGGGTTACAAGGGGTTACAAGGGGTTACAAGGGGTTACAGGAGACTACAAGGGGTTACAAGGGGTGACAGGGGGTGACAAGGGGTTACAGGGGGTTGCAAAGGATTATAGAAACTTTTTTCTAACTAGAACGTTCCCAGATGACATGGGAATTCAGGGGGTTACAAGGGGTTACAGGGGGTTACAAGGGGTTACAAGGGGTTACAAGGGGTTACAGGGGGTTACAAGGGGTTACAAGGGGTGACAGGGGGTGACAGGGGGTGACAAGGGGTTACAGGGGGTTGCAAAGGATTATAGAAACTTTTTTCTAACTAGAACGTTCCTAGATGCTTTTTCTTGGTCTATTTTGCATAAAAATCAAAGTTGAAGAAATCTCTAATTTTTGATCAAAACGATGGACTAATCCCTTTTGTTGAGGCCAATCCTCAACAAGAGAACATTTTTTTTGTTTTCCTAGTCCGTTCCATTCCGGTTTTTTAATTTATTCTCCCAGCATGCTTAGTGAGCGCGTCTGAGGGTCGTCGTGGAGCGAGAAAGAAACCATGTGCTTTTTAACGGGCTAGTCGCCGGGAGTTTCTCATCGTATGGTTTTTACTTGCGAGGTGAAGCTTGTTAGCCAAAGATGAGACTCCAAATTCGATCCTGTTGTGTTGTTGAGGAAATATGCTGAGTGTGCAACTCTCGATTATTAAACTTGTGTTCAGGGACCCTTGTGTTGTGAAAGCGCGTTTTGTCCCCTGGACATCTTCGTAAAAACCATACGAGCATCTTGCCTGTGATTACTGGACGTCCAAAGTCTTAACTGTGAAAATATTTGTGCGTGTGAATCGAAGTGACATCAAAGGTCATGACTCAACGAGGAATTCTACTCGAGCGTTTGGAGGTGTTGGACAGATCTCGAAGGGGATATTTGTCTAATATTACGAAATTGTGTCATCAACTGGATGAAAATCTCGGAGACTTCAGCAACGTCGTCAAGATACGAACCGTGCAAACTAGCCTTAATTCCGCGTGGGAGCAGTATTGTGTTTGTGTTGAGAAATACGGTGATTTACTCGATACCAGCTGTGAAAGGTACCAAAGAGTCTTGAGCGACCGTGCGGTTCAGCAGTCAAGGATACAGGGATACAATGAGAGAATAGATCAGTTTATTGCCAGTGCCGCTGCCTTTTATAATAGCCAAGTGTTAGAAGAAGTGAAATCAATCAAGGAGTGTACCCCTCCAGGATCTGTGAAATCTAATGGTAGTCGTGTCTCAAAATCAAGTGTGTGTAGCTCCAGGTCCCAAAGGGCAAAAATAGAAGCAGCGAAGGCCCTACTTATGCAGCAACAAGCTGAAGAAAGGAGTAAGAAGCTAGTAGAACTGGAGGTAAAAAGAGTCGAAATGGAGATAAAACGAACAGAACTAGAATTGCAACACCGATTAGAACTCACCAAATTGGAAGCAGAAAGGGAAGTTATGGCTGCTAGAGATCAAGTGGAGCTAGCTAATTTAGAGGCTTTGTTAGCAGAACAGGAAATGGAGGGTATCAAATGGTCTCCAAATCTGGACCTACAGGACTCAAAGCCTCAATCCTCAAGGGTTGGTGCCAATGATGTACCAGTAACCAAGCCATCTCACACATCAACACCAGGATTAGTAAATGCCCAGACTTGTGTGAGTTTTAGAACCCCTACTGTTACAGATGAGGGTACACATGAGACTGTTAAACCCCGTATTCAAGACAACGGCCAGTCGCAACCTGCTGACCCACCCACTGAAGAAACCCCATGCCTCACGAGCACCAACCGCTGTACAGCCACACCCAGTGCTGCTGGTTCAATTATGAATGACAGTCTTGTTGCTATTATGTCTTCAATGGAGAAAATGAGTGATGCTTATGATCTACCACACGTACAAGTTCAGAAGTTTGATGGATCCCCTGAAAATTACCCAGCCTTTCGTCAGAGATTTAAGCAGTTGGTTGAAACCAGGCCCCTCAGTGATGCTGTGAAAATGACCCGTCTGTTACAGTTCTTGAACGGTCCTGCCCTGACTGCGGTGCAGAGATATGAGCCAATGCCTGGTGGCCTGGCAAAGGCACTCAAGACACTAGAGGAACGGTTTGGCCAGCCATTTCAAGTAGTGAGAGCATGTGTTGAATCTCTTACGAAGGGACCTGCTATACAAGCAAATGATAAGGACAGCCTGCAGCGCTATGCTGATACTGCACAAGTTACCTATGATACCTTAGAGTCAATGGGATACCTTAGTGAGATGAATATAGATAATCTGGAGAAAGTCATCGCGCGGCTGCCAAAGTGGATGCAATCCAAATTTGCCGAACATTTGAAGAATCTCGAGCGTAAGGGACAGAAGATGCCAAATTTCAAGGATGTTGTAGACTTCCTGAAGGAGCGAGCGTTTGTCCTGAGCCACCCTTTCTTTACTAAGTCAGGAACTCCTAAGGGTTTTACCTATTCTTTAACAGCAACAAACCCTGAATCCTGTGCAATGTGCCATCAACACCATCCACTGTACCGTTGTGAAGTATTCAAATCCAAGTCTCCAAGGGAGAGAAATGACTTTGTAAAACAGAAGAAGATTTGCTTCAATTGTATCAGCTCAACTAAACACAACTCAAAGAAGTGCAAGTCCTTAATCAGGTGCAGGGTAGAAGGTTGTGGGAAGTCACATCACACATTGTTACACTTCACTGAACCTAGAGACAGAGGGAACCAGCAAAGGGACGGTCCTAACGGTGAGGACGTTAATCAAGGCTTAAGGCCTGATCAAGCCACTATTTCTATGTGCTCCACAGTTAATTCGTGTGAAGTGTTGCTTCAAGTCATCCCAGTTCGAGTGATTAGTAAGTCTGGCAACCAGATTACTACCTTTGGTCTACTGGACTCAGGCTCCGACATAACCATGATTGACCCGTCTCTCGTGAAAATGCTGAACATTAAGGGCTCACCAAATAAGCTGTCACTCACGACTGTAAACAATGCCGATGCAGAAGAAGAGGGCCTGAGAGTTGACTTCCAAATTGCTTCAGTAGATAGCGAGAATGACCATCTGATTGATGTCAAATCTGCCTGGGCTGTAAAGGATCTTACAATTCCCCTAAAGCACACAAAGGTGACAAGGTCTGTTGGGCAGTGGCCACATCTGCAGCAAGTGTGCTTCCCGGAAGTAGAGAGAAGTAAGATTTCTATCCTGCTTGGTACAAACATCCAAGAGGTCTTCATACCGCTCGAAGTTAAAAGAGGTAAACCAAATGAGCCGATCGCAATCAAGTCCTGTATTGGTTGGAGTATACTTGGTGGCTGTCCCAGTGTACCTTCTTCCACTCCTGTGCAAGTCAATCTCATTAATGGGGAGGATGTTACCCTAAGTGACCAGCTTGAAGAATTCTGGAGAGTCGAGTCCTATGGTACGAGCAAGTGTGAAACCAAGCCCCTGTCTGTGGAGGATCAAAGAGCTATGAACTTGATGTCCAATTCAATCTGTAAACATGATGGCCATTATGAGATGGGCCTCCTGTGGAAGAGTGACAATCCTGTGCTTCCTTACAACAGAACACTAGCTGAAGCGAGACTGCAACACTTAAAGAGACGCTTCCTTCGAGATCCAGAACTTGAAGTCAAGTATAGAGTTGTGATTGAAGACTGTGTGACCAAAGGATATGCAAGAAAGCTCACAAAGGAGGAAGCAGAAACAGTCAGCAAAACCACATGGTTCCTGCCTCACCACCCAGTAAGCAATCCGAACAAGCCAGGCAAGGTGAGAGTGGTATTTGATGCGGCTGCAAGACTCAGCGGCACATCCCTAAACGAACAGCTAATGCAGGGACCTAATCTGACAAATGACCTATCTGGAGTGTTGATTCGTTTCCGTGAGGAAGAAATTGCCTTCTCAGCGGATATCGAGGGCATGTTTTACCAGACCAGAGTATCCCCAAGTGATACAGATTCTCTGAGGTTCTTGTGGTGGCCTAAAAGTATTGACGAGCTTCCAGAGGAATACAAAATGTTGGTCCATATTTTTGGTGCTAAGTCTTCACCCTGCTGTGCCAACAAGGCGTTAAGCATGACAGCACAAGACAATGAAGAAAATTACCCACCTGAGGTGATCAGAACAGTTCGTAGAAATTTCTATGTGGACGATGTCCTGAAGTCTGTCCCAAATATTGATCAAGCCGTACCTCTGGCCTCAGATCTTATGAAGTTGTTGAGAGAAGGAGGATTCCGTCTAACAAAGTTTGCGAGCAATAGTCGTGAATTGCTAGCCTCAATTCCTCCCGCGTCGAGGGCGAATCCCAAGTTGGACCTAGATCTAGACCAGTTACCCCTAGAGCGAGCGTTGGGTGTCTACTGGGACGCACAGACAGATACCTTTAAGTTCAAGGCCTTAAGAGCGTACAAGCCATCCACCAAGCGAGGAGTGCTTTCCGTCGTAAGCTCCCTGTTTGATCCGTTGGGATTTCTTTCACCCTTTGTGTTCACAGCCAAGATTCTGTTACAAGAGCTGTGGAGGCAGAAGTTGTCTTGGGATCAAGAAATTCCAGAGCCGTATTCGTCCCTCTGGCAGAAGTGGTTGCAAGAGCTGCCGTGTGTTACTACAATCGAGATACCAAGGTGTTACAACGCCCAGTGCCCTAGTGCACAAGCCACTGTGCAGTTGCACAATTTTTCCGATGCGTCAAGGCATGGTTATGCAGCAGTGTCTTACCTACGGTTCATTGACGAGCAAGGAGTGATCCACTGTTCCTTCGTTATGGGGAAGACCAGGAATGCGCCCATCAAAGAGTGGACCATACCTCGCCTAGAACTGCAGGCGACGGTGTTAGCGGTACGGCTAAGTAACTCAATTCTGAAGGAGCTCGATCTGCGAGTAAATGAAATCTTTTTCTGGTCAGACTCGATGACCTCCCTTCAATACATCAAAAACCAAACGAAGCGCTTCCAAACATTTGTTGCAAATCGCGTGGCCGAGATCCATGAATCAACCACCCCAGAACAATGGCATCACGTCCCAGGTACTATGAACCCCGCTGATGAGGGTTCACGAGGCGTCGCCATAAAGCATTTCCAACCCGGATGTCGGTGGTGGTCAGGTCCTTCCTTTCTGTGGCAGCCTGTACAACAGTGGCCTAATGCTCGGGTGGAAGACATTCGAAGTGATGATAAAGAAATACGAAAACCAGCCACAATCATGTTCACCACTGAAACGTCCCAAGTCGATCTCCTACTTAAGCGCTATTCGTCGTGGTCCCGTTTGCTGAGAGTTATGTCGTGGGTGCTTCGCTTTGTCAAGGCACTAAAGAAAGAAAAACCTGAATGTATCGTCGGAGGTACACTTACCCTTGTTCAGCTTCAGCGAGCAAGCGAAGTAATTACGCGACTGGTGCAGCGCCAACATTTCCGTGAAGAGTACATGGCTTTGAAAGAAGGCAGACAGGTGAAATGTAGCAGTAGCTTGGCCACTCTTAGTCCGATCCTAACTGATGGCATTATACGTGTTGGAGGAAGAATTCACCGTGCTCCGATTACCTTTGAAGCCGCCCATCCAGTGATTCTTCCAAAGTCAAGCCCTGTGTCTGTATTGATAGTTCGTTACTACCACCATGTGCTGGGCCATGCAGGCCGTGAACATGTGTTGTCCGTCCTCCGCCAGCGTTACTGGATACTGAGAGGCAGAGCTTTGGTGCGTCAGATCCTGAGCAAGTGTATAAGTTGCCGCAAGCGGAACACGCCTGCCTTACAGCAAGCGATGGCTGACCTGCCAAAGGAAAGGCTGGTACCTTATCATCCCCCGTTCACCTTTACGGGCCTCGACTTCTTTGGCCCCTTCTACGTGAAGCGCGCTCGTAGTGTTATCAAAGTGTATGGTTGCATATTCGTGTGCTTTAACAGCCGAGCAGTCCACATCGAAGATGTTAGTTCCTTAGAAACAGATACGTTTATTTTGGCTCTCCGCCGGTTCATCTCTGTTCGCGGCTGCCCTAAGGAAATCTGGTCAGATAACGGCACGAATTTTGCTGGCGCTGAGAGGGAACTTCGGCGTTCGGTTCGAGAACTAAATGAAGAACAAATCAGGAGAGAGCTACATTCGTACGATGCGGAGTGGTTCAAATATGTGTTGCCAAGGTGGCGTTTCCAACCCCCTACCGCGAGCCACATGTCAGGCGTGTGGGAGAGGCTTATTAGAAGCGTGCGGAAGGCTATGAATGCTGTCTTGAGCAAACCAGGGGCTGCAATCCCTTTGGAAACCCTGCGCACCGTATTCGCCGAAGTCACGTCCATTCTAAACAGTCGTCCCATTTCCCCAGCAAGTGATGATCCAAGTGACATGGAGCCACTCACTCCAAACCACCTACTTCTACAGCGACGAAATCTCGCCATACCCCCCGGTGTCTTCGCCAAGGAAGAGCTGTACTCACGCAAGCAGTGGAGACATGCGCAATTCCTTGCTAACTGTTTTTGGTCGCGATGGGTTCTAGAGTACGTGCCTACCTTACAGCAACGCCACAAGTGGCTACTAAACAAGAGGAATTTGGCAGTGAATGACCTGGTTCTTGTGGTGGACAAAACTGTGCCGAGATCCCGCTGGTTGCTGGGTCGCGTAATGAAAGTGTTTCCTGGTGAAGATTCACGTGTCCGCACCGCCGAAGTGAAGACAAAGGACTCTTCTCTTACTCGTCCTGTGACCAAGCTGTGTATTCTTGAACAAGCTGCGAGACGGCTTTGCCGTAGAGTGCACTGAACGTTGCAAGATTGAACTGAAAACATTGTCGTGAACTAACAGTCGGTTTAGAACTTTAACATTGATTAGTGATTGTCTACGGGGGCTCGTTCAGCCCTACCCCCCGGGATGTTGAGGCCAATCCTCAACAAGAGAACATTTTTTTTGTTTTCCTAGTCCGTTCCATTCCGTTTTTGTAATTTATTCTCCCAGCATGCTTAGTGAGCGCGTCTCAGTGTCGTCGTGGAGCAGGAAAGAAACCATGTGCTTTGTAACGCGCTAGTCGCCGGGAGTTTCTCATTGTATGGTTTTTACTTGCGAGGTAAAGCTTGTTAGCCAAAGATGAGACTCCAAATTCGATCCTGTTGTGTTGTTGAGGAAATATGTCGAGTGTGCAACTCTCGATTATTAAACTTGTGTTCAGGGACCCTTGTGTTGTGAAAGCGCGTTTTGTCCCCTGGACACCGTTGGAAAAATTCTAATTTTGCGTTTTTCGTAAACAGTTGTTTTTATAGTCTTTAAAGGCTTTTTTTTTATCTAGAACGTCAGCAAACACTTTTTCTCGATCTATTTTTGATAAATACAACAGATGAAAAAACTTCAACTTTTTGACCAAAATCATGGACTATCCCCTTTGCAAAAATGTCAATTTTGCCTTCTTTTTAAATCCATGTTTATATTGTCTAGAAAGGCTTGTTTTCTAACGAGAACGTCACCAAATACTTTTTCTGGGTCTATTTTGCATAAAACGAAACGTTCACAAAATTTCAAATTTTTGACCAAAACCATGGACTAACCCCTTTGCAAAAATGCCAATTTTGTGGGTTTTTGAAACCGATGTTTTTTTTTGTTCAGAAAGGCTTGTTTGCTATATAAAACGTCGAAAATCGTTTTTTCACGATCTATTTTCACGATCTATGACATGGGAATACAGGGGGTTACAAGGGGTTACAGGGGGTTACAAGGGGTTACAAGGGGTTACAAGGGGTTACAAGGGGTTACAGGGGGTTACAAGGGGTTACAGGGGGTGACAGGGGGTGACAAGGGGCTACAGGGGGTTGCAAAGGATTATAGAAACTTTTTTCTAACTAGAACGTTCCCAGATGCTTTTTCTTGGTCTATTTTGCATAAAAATCAAAGTTGAAGAAATCTCTAATTTTTGATCAAAACGATGGACTAATCCCATTGGAAAAATTCTAATTTTGCGTTTTTCGCAAACAGTTGTTTTTATAGTCTTTAAAGGCTTCTTTTTTATCTAGAACGTCAGCAAACACTTTTTCTCGATCTATTTTTGATAAATACAAAAGATGAAAAAAAAACTCAACTTTTTGACCAAAATCATGGACTATCCCCTTTGCAAAAATGTCAATTTTGCCTTCTTTTTAAATCCATGTTTATATTGTCTAGAAAGGCTTGTTTTCTAACGAGAACGTCACCAAATACTTTTTCTGGGTCTATTTTGCATAAAACGAAACGTTCACAAAATTTCAAATTTTTGACCAAAACCATGGACTAACCCCTTTGCAAAAATGCCAATTTTGTGGGTTTTTGAAACCGATGTTTTTTTTTTGTTCAGAAAGGCTTGTTTGCTATATAAAACGTCGAAAATCGTTTTTTCACGATCTATTTTCACGATCTATGACATGGGAATACAGGGGGTTACAAGGGGTTACAGGGGGTTACAAGGGGTTACAAGGGGTTACAAGGGGTTACAAGGGGTTACAAGGGGTTACAGGGGGTTACAAGGGGTTACAGGGGGTGACAGGGGGTGACAAGGGGCTACAGGGGGTTGCAAAGGATTATAGAAACTTTTTTCTAACTAGAACGTTCCCAGATGCTTTTTCTTGGTCTATTTTGCATAAAAATCAAAGTTGAAGAAATCTCTAATTTTTTAGCAAAAACGATGGACTAACCCCTTTGGAAAAATTCTAATTTTGCGTTTTTCATAAACAGTTGTTTTTATAGTCTTTAAAGGCTTTTTTTTCATGTAGAAGCTCAGCAAACACTTTTTATCGATCTATTTTTGATAATTACAAAACATAAAAAAAACTTCAACCTTTTGACCAAAATCATGGACTATCCCCTTTGCAAAAATGTTAATTTTGCCTTCTTTTTAAATCCATGTTTATATTGTCTAGAAAGGCTTGTTTTCTAACGAGAACGTCACCAAATACTTTTTCTGGGTCTATTTTGCATAAAACGAAACGTTCACAAAATTTCAAATTTTTGACCAAAACCATGGACTAACCCCTTTGCAAAAATGCCAATTTTGTGGGTTTTTGAAACCGATGTTTTTTTTGTTCAGAAAGGCTTGTTTGCTATATAAAACGTCGAAAATCGTTTTTTCACGATCTATTTTCACGATCTATGACATGGGAATACAGGGGGTTACAAGGGGTTACAGGGGGTTACAGGGGGTTACAAGGGGTTACAAGGGGTTACAAGGGGTTACAGGGGGTTACAAGGGGTTACAGGGGGTGACAGGGGGTGACAAGGGGCTACAGGGGGTTGCAAAGGATTATAGAAACTTTTTTCTAACTAGAACGTTCCCAGATGCTTTTTCTTGGTCTATTTTGCATAAAAATCAAAGTTGAAGAAATCTCTAATTTTTGATCAAAACGATGGACTAATCCCATTGGAAAAATTCTAATTTTGCGTTTTTCGCAAACAGTTGTTTTTATAGTCTTTAAAGGCTTCTTTTTTATCTAGAACGTCAGCAAACACTTTTTCTCGATCTATTTTTGATAAATACAAAAGATGAAAAAACTTCAACTTTTTGACCAAAATCATGGACTATCCCCTTTGCAAAAATGTCAATTTTGCCTTCTTTTTAAATCCATGTTTATATTGTCTAGAAAGGCTTGTTTTCTAACGAGAACGTCACCAAATACTTTTTCTGGGTCTATTTTGCATAAAACGAAACGTTCACAAAATTTCAAATTTTTGACCAAAACCATGGACTAACCCCTTTGCAAAAATGCCAATTTTGTGGGTTTTTGAAACCGATGTTTTTTTTTTGTTCAGAAAGGCTTGTTTGCTATATAAAACGTCGAAAATCGTTTTTTCACGATCTATTTTCACGATCTATGACATGGGAATACAGGGGGTTACAAGGGGTTACAGGGGGTTACAAGGGGTTACAAGGGGTTACAAGGGGTTACAAGGGGTTACAGGGGGTTACAAGGGGTTACAGGGGGTGACAGGGGGTGACAAGGGGCTACAGGGGGTTGCAAAGGATTATAGAAACTTTTTTCTAACTAGAACGTTCCCAGATGCTTTTTCTTGGTCTATTTTGCATAAAAATCAAAGTTGAAGAAATCTCTAATTTTTGATCAAAACGATGGACTAATCCCATTGGAAAAATTCTAATTTTGCGTTTTTCGCAAACAGTTGTTTTATAGTCTTTAAAGGCTTCTTTTTTATCTAGAACGTCAGCAAACACTTTTTCTCGATCTATTTTTGATAAATACAAAAGATGAAAAAACTTCAACTTTTTGACCAAAATCATGGACTATCCCCTTTGCAAAAATGTCAATTTTGCCTTCTTTTTAAATCCATGTTTATATTGTCTAGAAAGGCTTGTTTTCTAACGAGAACGTCACCAAATACTTTTTCTGGGTCTATTTTGCATAAAACGAAACGTTCACAAAATTTCAAATTTTTGACCAAAACCATGGACTAACCCCTTTGCAAAAATGCCAATTTTGTGGGTTTTTGAAACCGATGTTTTTTTTTTTTGTTCAGAAAGGCTTGTTTGCTATATAAAACGTCGAAAATCGTTTTTTCACGATCTATTTTCACGATCTATGACATGGGAATACAGGGGGGGGGTTACAAGGGGTTACAGGGGGGTTACAAGGGGTTACAAGGGGTTACAAGGGGTTACAAGGGGTTACAGGGGGGTTACAAGGGGTTACAGGGGTGACAGGGGGACAAGGGTGACAAGGGGGGTGACAGGGGGGCTACAGGGGTTGCAAAGGATTATAGAAACTTTTTTCTAACTAGAACGTTCCCAGATGCTTTTTCTTGGTCTATTTTGCATAAAAATCAAAGTTGAAGAAATCTCTAATTTTTGATCAAAACGATGGACTAATCCCATTGGAAAAATTCTAATTTTGCGTTTTTCGCAAACAGTTGTTTTATAGTCTTTAAAGGCTTCTTTTTATCTAGAACGTCAGCAAACACTTTTTCTCGATCTATTTTTGATAAATACAAAAGATGAAAAAACTTCAACTTTTTGACCAAAATCATGGACTATCCCCTTTGCAAAAATGTCAATTTTGCCTTCTTTTTTTAAATCCATGTTTATATTGTCTAGAAAGGCTTGTTTTCTAACGAGAACGTCACCAAATACTTTTTCTGGGTCTATTTTGCATAAAACGAAACGTTCACAAAATTTCAAATTTTTGACCAAAACCATGGACTAACCCCTTTGCAAAAATGCCAATTTTGTGGGTTTTTGAAACCGATGTTTTTTTTTTGTTCAGAAAGGCTTGTTTGCTATATAAAACGTCGAAAATCGTTTTTTCACGATCTATTTTCACGATCTATGACATGGGAATACAGGGGGTTACAACAAGGGGTTACAAGGGGTTACAAGGGGTTACAAGGGGTTACAAGGGGTTACAAGGGGTTACAAGGGGTTACAGGGGTTACAGGGGTGACAGGGGGTGACAAGGGGGGACAAGGGGACTACAGGGGGGGTTGCAAAGGATTATAGAAACTTTTTTCTAACTAGAACGTTCCCAGATACTTTTTCTTGGTCTATTTTGCATAAAAATCAAAGTTGAAGAAATCTCTAATTTTTGATCAAAACGATGGACTAACCCCTTTGGAAAAATTCTAATTTTGCGTTTTTCGTAAACAGTTGTTTTTATAGTCTTTAAAGGCTTCTTTTTTATATAGAACGTCAGCAAATACTTTTTCTCGATCTATTTTTGATAAATAAAAAAGATGAAAAAACTTCAACTTTTTTAACCAAAATCATGGACTATCCCCTTTGCAAAAATGCCAGTTTTGCCTTCTTTTTAAATCCTTGTTTATATTGTCTAGAAAGGCTTGTTTTCTAAGGAGAACGTCACCAAATACTTTTCCTGGGTGTATTTTGCATAAAACGAAACGTTCACAAAATTTTAAATTTTTGGCCAAAACCATGGACTAACCCCTTTGCAAAAATGCCAATTTTGTGGGTTTTTGAAACCGATGTTTTTTTTGTTCAGAAAGGCTTGTTTGCTATATAAAACGTCGAAAATCGTTTTTTCACGATCTATTTTCACGATCTATGACATGGGAATACAGGGGGTTACAAGGGGTTACAGGGGGTTACAAGGGGTTACAAGGGGTTACAGAAGGTTACAAGGGGTTACAAGGGGTGACAGGGGGTGACAAGGGGCTACAGGGGGTTGCAAAGGATTATAGAAACTTTTTTCTAACTAGAACGTTCCCAGATGCTTTTTCTTGGTCTATTTTGCATAAAAATCAAAGTTGAAGAAATCTCTAATTTTTGATCAAAACGATGGACTAATCCCATTGGAAAAATTCTAATTTTGCGTTTTTCGCAAACAGTTGTTTTTATAGTCTTTAAAGGCTTCTTTTTTATCTAGAACGTCAGCAAACACTTTTTCTCGATCTATTTTTGATAAATACAAAAGATGAAAAAACTTCAACTTTTGACCAAAATCATGGACTATCCCCTTTGCAAAAATGTCAATTTTGCCTTCTTTTTAAATCCATGTTTATATTGTCTAGAAAGGCTTGTTTTCTAACGAGAACGTCACCAAATACTTTTTCTGGGTCTATTTTGCATAAAACGAAACGTTCACAAAATTTCAAATTTTTGACCAAAACCATGGACTAACCCTTTGCAAAAAATGCCAATTTTGTGGGTTTTTGAAACCGATGTTTTTTTTTTTCAGAAAGGCTTGTTTGCTATATAAAACGTCGAAAATCGTTTTTTCACGATCTATTTTCACGATCTATGACATGGGAATACAGGGGTTACAAGGGGTTACAGGGGTTACAAGGGGGGTACAAGGGGTTACAAGGGGTTACAAGGGGTTACAGGGGTTACAAGGGGTTACAGGGGGGTGACAGGGGGGTGACAAGGGGGGCTAGGGGTTGCAAAGGATTATAGAAACTTTTTCTAACTAGAACGTTCCCAGATGCTTTTTCTTGGTCTATTTTGCATAAAAATCAAAGTTGAAGAAATCTCTAATTTTTGATCAAAACGATGGACTAATCCCATTGGAAAAATTCTAATTTTGCGTTTTTCGCAAACAGTTGTTTTTATAGTCTTTAAAGGCTTCTTTTTTATCTAGAACGTCAGCAAACACTTTTTCTCGATCTATTTTTGATAAATACAAAAGATGAAAAAACTTCAACTTTTTGACCAAAATCATGGACTATCCCCTTTGCAAAAATGTCAATTTTGCCTTCTTTTTAAATCCATGTTTATATTGTCTAGAAAGGCTTGTTTTCTAACGAGAACGTCACCAAATACTTTTTCTGGGTCTATTTTGCATAAAACGAAACGTTCACAAAATTTCAAATTTTTGACCAAAACCATGGACTAACCCCTTTGCAAAAATGCCAATTTTGTGGGTTTTTGAAACCGATGTTTTTTTTGTTCAGAAAGGCTTGTTTGCTATATAAAACGTCGAAAATCGTTTTTTCACGATCTATTTTCACGATCTATGACATGGGAATACAGGGGGTTACAAGGGGTTACAGGGGGTTACAAGGGGTTACAAGGGGTTACAAGGGGTTACAAGGGGTGACAGGGGGTGACAAGGGGTTACAGGGGGTTGCAAAGGATTATAGAAACTTTTTTCTAACTAGAACGTTCCCAGATTCTTTTTCTTGGTCTATTTTGCATAAAAATCAAAGTTGAAGAGATCTCTAATTTTTGATCAAAACGATGGACTAATCCCATTGGAAAAATTCTAATTTTGCGTTTTTCGTAAACAGTTGTTCTTATAGTCTTTAAAGGCTTCTTTTTTATCTAGAACGTCAGCAAACACTTTTTCTCGATCTATTTTTGATAAATACAAAAGATGAAAAACCTTCAACTTTTTTACCAAAATAATGGACTATCCCCTTTGCAAAAATGTCAATTTTGCCTTCTTTTTAAATCCATGTTTATATTGTCTAGAAAGGCTTGTTTTCTAACGAGAACGTCACCAAATACTTTTTCTGGGTCTATTTTGCATAAAACGAAACGTTCACAAAATTTCAAATTTTTGACCAAAACCATGGACTAACCCCTTTGCAAAAATGCCAATTTTGTGGGTTTTTGAAACCGATGTTTTTTTTGTTCAGAAAGGCTTGTTTGCTATATAAAACGTCGAAAATCGTTTTTTCACGATCTATTTTCACGATCTATGACATGGGAATACAGGGGGTTACAAGGGGTTACAAGGGGTTACAAGGGGTTACAGGGGGTTACAAGGGGTTACAAGGGGTGACAGGGGGTGACAAGTGGTTACAGGGGGTTGCAAAGGATTATAGAAACTTTTTTCTAACTAGAACGTTCCCAGATGCTTTTTTTTGGTCTATTTTGCATAAAAATCAAAGTTGAAGAAATCTCTAATTTTTGATCAAAACGATGGACTAATCCCTTTGGAAAAATTCTAATTTTGCGTTTTTCTTAAACAGTTGTTCTTATAGTCTTTAAAGGCTTCTTTTTTATCTAGAACGTCAGCAAACACTTTTTCTCGATCTATTTTTGATAAATACAAAAGATGAAAAAACTTCAACTTTTTGACCAAAATCATGGACTATCCCCTTTGCAAAAATGTCAATTTTGCCTTCTTTTTAAATCCATGTTTATATTGTCTAGAAAGGCTTGTTTTCTAACGAGAACGTCACCAAATACTTTTTCTGGGTCTATTTTGCATAAAACGAAACGTTCACAAAATTTCAAATTTTTGACCAAAACCATGGACTAACCCCTTTGCAAAAATGCCAATTTTGTGGGTTTTTGAAACCGATGTTTTTTTTGTTCAGAAAGGCTTGTTTGCTATATAAAACGTCGAAAATCGTTTTTTCACGATCTATTTTCACGATCTATGACATGGGAATACAGGGGTTACAAGGGGTTACAAGGGTTACAAGGGGTTACAAGGGGTTACAAGGGGGGTTACAAGGGGTTACAAGGGGTTACAGGGGTGACAAGGGTGACAAGGGGTTACAGGGGGGGGTTGCAAAGGATTATAGAAACTTTTTTCTAACTAGAACGTTCCCAGATGCTTTTTTTTGGTCTATTTTGCATAAAAATCAAAGTTGAAGAAATCTCTAATTTTTGATCAAAACGATGGACTAATCCCATTGGAAAAATTCTAATTTTGCGTTTTTCGTAAACAGTTGTTCTTATAGTCTTTAAAGGCTTCTTTTTTATCTAGAACGTCAGCAAACACTTTTTCTCGATCTATTTTTGATAAATACAAAAGATGAAAAAACTTCAACTTTTTGACCAAAATCATGGACTATCCCCTTTGCAAAAATGTCAATTTTGCCTTCTTTTTAAATCCATGTTTATATTGTCTAGAAAGGCTTGTTTTCTAACGAGAACGTCACCAAATACTTTTTCTGGGTGTATTTTGCATAAAACGAAACGTTAACAAAATTTCCAATTTTTGACCAAAACCATGGACTAACCCCCTTTGCAAAAATGCCAATTTTGTGGGTTTTTGAAACCAATGTTTTTTTGTTCAGGAAGGCTTGTTTGCTATATAAAACGTCGAAAATCGTTTTTTCACGGTCTATTTTCACGATCTATGACATGGGAATACAGGGGGTTACAAGGGGTTACAGGGGGTTACAAGGGGTTACAAGGGGTTGCAAGGGGTTACAAGGGTTACAGGGGTTACAAAGGGGTTACAGGGGTGACAGGGGGGGGTGACAAGGGGCTACAGGGGTTGCAAAGGATTATAGAAACTTTTTTCTAACTAGAACGTTCCCAGATGCTTTTTCTTGGTCTATTTTGCATAAAAATCAAAGTTGAAGAAATCTCTAATTTTTGATCAAAACGATGGACTAATCCCATTGGAAAAATTCTAATTTTGCGTTTTTCGCAAACAGTTGTTTTATAGTCTTTAAAGGCTTCTTTTTTTGTCTAGAACGTCAGCAAACACTTTTTCTCGATCTATTTTTGATAAATACAAAAGATGAAAAAAACTTCAACTTTTGACCAAAATCATGGACTATCCCTTTGCAAAAATGTCAATTTTGCCTTCTTTTTAAATCCATGTTTATATTGTCTAGAAAGGCTTGTTTTCTAACGAGAACGTCACCAAATACTTTTTCTGGGTCTATTTTGCATAAAACGAAACGTTCACAAAATTTCAAATTTTTGACCAAAACCATGGACTAACCCTTTGCAAAAATGCCAATTTTGTGGGTTTTTGAAACCGATGTTTTTTTTTTTGTTCAGAAAGGCTTGTTTGCTATATAAAACGTCGAAAATCGTTTTTTTTTACAATCTATTTTCACGATCTATGACATGGGAATACAGGGGTTACCAGGGGTTACAGGGGGTTACAAGGGGTTACAAAGGGGGTTACAAGGGGTTACAAGGGGTTACAGGGGTTACAAGGGGTTACAGGGGGTGACAGGGGGTGACAAGGGGTTACAGGGGTTGCAAAGGATTATAGAAACTTTTTTCTAACTAGAACGTTCCCAGATACTTTTTCTTGCTCTATTTTGCATAAAAATCAAAGTTGAAGAAATTTCTAATTTTTGATCAAAACGACGGACTAACCCCTTTCGAAAAATCCTAATTTTGCGTTTTTCGTAAACAATTGTTTTTATGGTCTGTAAAGGCTTCTTTTTTATCTAGAACGTCAGCAAACACTTTTTGTCGATCTATTTTTGATAAATACAAAAGATGAAAAATCTCAACTTTTTGACCAAAATCATGGACTATCCCCTTTGCAAAAATGCCAATTTTGCCTTCTTTTTAAATCCATGTTTATATTGTCTAGAAAGGCTTGTTTTCTAACGAGAACGTCACCAAATACTTTTTCTGGGTGTATTTTGCATAAAACGAAACGTTCACAAAATTTCAAATTTTTGACCAAAACCATGGATTAATTCCTTTGCAAAAATGCCAATTTTGTGGGTTTTTAAAACCGATGTTGTTTTTTGTTCAGAAAGGCTTGTTTGCTATATAAAACTTCGAAAATCATTTTTTGGACGATTTATTTTCACGATCTAAGACATGGGAATACAGGGGGCTATCAGGAGTTACAAGGGGTTACTAAGGGGGGGGTTACAACAAACAAAGGGGTTACAAGGGTGACAGGGGGTGACAAGGGGCTACATGGGGTTGCAAAGGATTATAGAAACCTTTTTCTAACTAGAACGTTCCCAGATACTTTTTCTTGGTCTATTTTGCATTAAAATCAAAGTTGAAGAAATCTCTAATTTTTGATCAAAACGACGGACTTAGCCCTTTGGAAAAATTATAATTTTGCGTTTTTTGTAAACAGTTGTTTTTATAGTCTTTAAAGGCTTCTTTTTTATCTAGAACGTCAGCAAACACTTTTTCTTGATCTATTTTTGATAAATACAAAAGATGAAAAAACTTCAACTTTTTCACCAAAATCATGGACTATCCCCTTTGCAAAAATGCCAATTTTGCCTTCTTTTTAAATCCATGTTTATATTGTCTAGAAAGGCTGGTTTTGTAACGAGAACGTCACCAAATACTTTTTCTGGGTGTATTTTGCATAAAACGAAACGTTCACAAAATTTCAAATTTTTGACCAAAACCATGGATTAATTCCTTTGGAAAAGTGCCAATTTTGTGGGTTTTTGAAACCGATGTTTTTTCTGTTCAGAAAGGCTTGTTTGCTATACAAAACGTCGAAAATCGTTTTTTGCCGATTTATTTTCACAATCTATGACATGGGAATACAGGGGGTTACAAGGGGTTACAGGGGGTTACAAGGGGTTACAAGGGGTTACACAGGGTTACAAGGGGTTACAAGGGATTACAAGGGGTGACAGGGGGTGACAAGGGGTTACAGGGGGTTACAAAGGATTATAGAAACCTTTTTCTAACTAGAACGTTCCCAGATACTTTTTCTTGCTCTATTTTGCATAAAAATCAAATTTATAGAAATCTCTAATTTTTGATCAAAACGACGGACGAACCCCTTTGGAAAAATTTGAATTTTGCGTTTTTCGTAAACAGTTGTTTTTGTAGTCTTTAAAGGCTTCTTTTTTATCTAGAACGTCAGCAAACACTTTTTCTCGATCCAGTTTTGATAAATACAAAAGATGAAAAAACTTCAACTTTTTGACCAAAATCATGGACTATCCCCTTTGCAAAAATGCCAATTTTGCCTTCTTTTTAAATCCATGTTTATATTGTGTAGAAAGGCTTGTTTTCTAACGAGAACGTCACCAAATACTTTTTCTGGGTGTATTTTGCATAAAACCAAACGTTCAAGACATTTCAAATTTTTGACCAAAACCATGGACTAACCCCTTTGCAAAAATGCCAATTTTGTGGGTTTTTGAAACCGATATTTTTTTTGTTCAGAAAGGCTTGTTTGCTATATAAAACGTCGAAAATCGTTTTTTGACAATTTATTTTAACGATCTATGACATGGGAATACAGGGGGTTACAAGGGGTTACAGGGGGTTACAAGGGGTTACAAGGGGTTACACGGGGTTACAAGGGGTTACAAGGGATTACAAGGGGTGACAGGGGGTGACAAGGGGTTACAGGGGGTTACAAAGGATTATAGAAACCTTTTTCTAACTAGAACGTTCCCAGATACTTTTTCTTGCTCTATTTTGCATAAAAATCAAATTTATAGAAATCTCTAATTTTTGATCAAAACGACGGACTAACCCCTTTGGAAAAATTCGAATTTTGCGTTTTTCGTAAACAGTTGTTTTTGTAGTCTTTAAAGGCTTCTTTTTTATCTAGAACGTCAGCAAACACTTTTTCTCGATCTATTTTTGATAAATACAAAAGATGAAAAAACTTCAACTTTTTCACCAAAATCATGGACTATCCCCTTTGCAAAAATGCCAATTTTGCCTTCTTTTTAAATCCATGTTTATATTGTCTAGAAAGGCTTGTTTTCTAACGAGAACGTCACCAAATACTTTTGCTGGGTGTATTTTGCATAAAACGAAAAGTTCACAACATTTCAAATTTTTGACCAAAACCATGGATTAATTCCTTTGCAAAAATGCGAATTTTGTGGGTTTTTAAAACCGATGTTTTTTTTGTTCAGAAAGCCTTGTTTGCTATATAAAACGTCGAAAATCGTTTTTTGACAATTTATTTTAACGATCTATTACATGGGAATACAGGGGGTTACAAGGGATTACACGGGGTTACAAGGGGTTACAAGGGATTACAAGGGGTGACATGGGGGTAACAAGGGGTTACAGGGGGTTACAAAGGATTATAGAAACCTTTTTCTAACTAGAAAGTTCCAGATACTTTTTCTTGCTCTCTTTTGCATAAAAATCAAAGTTGAAGAAGTCTCTAATTTTTGATCAAAACGACGGACTAACCCCTTTGGAAAAATTCTAATTTTGCGTTTTTCGTAAACAGTTGTTTTTATGGTCTGTAAAGGCTTCTTTTTTATCTAGAACGTCAGCAAACACTTTTTCTCGATCTATTTTTGATAAATACAAAAGATGAAAAACTTCAACTTTTTGACCAAAATCACGGACTATCCCCTTTGCAAAAATGCTTATTTTGCCTTCTTTTTAAATCCATGTTTATATTGTCTAGAAAGGCTTGTTTTCTAACGAGAACGTCACCAAATACTTTTTCTGGGTGTATTTTGCATAAAACGAAACGTTCACAAAATTTCAAATTTTTGACCAAAACCATGGATTAATTCCTTTGCAAAAATGCCAATTTTGTGGGTTTTTAAAACCGATGTTTTTTTTGTTCAGAAAGGCTTGTTTGCTATATAAAACGTCAAAAATCATTTATGGACGATCTATTTTCACGATCTATGACATGGGAATACAGGGGGTTACAAGGGGTTACAAGGGGTTACTAGGGGTTACACGGGGTTACAAGGGGTTACAAGAGGTGACAGGGGGTGACAAGGGGTTACAGGGGGTTACAAAGGATTATAGAAACCTTTTTCTAACTAGAACGTTCCCAGATACTTTTTCTTGGTCTATTTTGCATAAAAATCAAATTTGAAGAAATCTCTAATTTTTGATCAAAACGACGGACTAACCCCTTTGGAAAAATTCGAATTTTGCGTTTTTCGTAAACAGTTGTTTTTATAGTCTTTAAAGGCTTCTTTTTTTGTCTAGAAAGTCACCAAGTACTTTTTCTGGGTGTATTTTGCATAAAACGAACATTCACAAAATTTCAAATTTTTGACCAAAACCATGGACTAACCCCTTTGCAAAAATGCGAATTTTGTGGGTTTTTAAAACCGATGTTTTTTTTGTTCAGAAAGCCTTGTTTGCTATATAAAACGTCGAAAATCGTTTTTTGACAATTTATTTTAACGATCTATTACATGGGAATACAGGGGGTTACCAGGGATTACAGGGGGTTACAAGGGGTTACAAGGGGTTACACGGGGTTACAAGGGGTGACATGGGGGTGAAGGGGGGGTTACAGGGGGTTACAAAGGATTATTGAAACTTTTTTCTAACTTCAAAGTTCCAGATACTTTTTTTTGCTTATTTTGCATAAAAATCAAAGTTGAAGAAATCTCTAATTTTTGATCAAAACGACGGACTAACCCCTTTGGAAAAGTTCTAATTTTGCGTTTTTCGTAAACAGTTGTTTTTATGGTCTTTAAAGGCTTCTTTTTTATCTAGAACGTCAGCAAACACTTTTTCTCGATCTATTTTTGATAAATACGAAAGATGAAAAACTTCAACTTTTTGACCAAAATCACGGACTATCCCCTTTGCAAAAATGCTTATTTTGCCTTCTTTTTAAATCCATGTTTATATTGTCTAGAAAGGCTTGTTTTCTAACGAGAACGTCACCAAATACTTTTTCTGGGTGTATTTTGCATACAACGAAACGTTCACAAAATTTCAAATTTTTGACCAAAACCATGGATTAATTCCTTTGCAAAAATGCCAATTTTGTGGGTTTTTTAAACCGATGTTGTTTTTTGTTCAGAAAGGCTTGTTTGCTATATAAAACGTCGAAAATCATTTTTTGGACGATTTATTTTCACGATCTAAGACATGGGAATACAGGGGGTTACCAGGGGTTACAAGGGGTCACTAGGGGTTACACGGGGTTACAAGGAGTTACAAGGGGTGACAGGGGGTGACAAGGGGTTACATGGGGTTACAAAGGATTGTATATAGAAACCTTTTTCTAACTAGAACGTTCCCAGATACTTTTTCTTGGTCTATTTTGCATTAAAATCAAAGTTGAAGAAATCTCTAATTTTTGATCAAAACGACGGACTTAGCCCTTTGGAAAAATTCTAATTTTGCGTTTTTCGTAAACAGTTGTTTTTATAGTCTTTAAAGGCTTCTTTTTTATCTAGAACGTCAGCAAACACTTTTTCTCGATCTATTTTTGATAAATACAAAAGATGAAAAAACTTCAACTTTTTGACCAAAATCACCGACTATCCCCTTTGCAAAAATGCCAATTTTGCTTTCTTTTTAAATCCATGTTTATATTGTTTAGAAAGGCTTGTTTTCTAACGAGAACGTCACAAAATACTTTTTCTGGGTGTATTTTGCATAAAACGAAACGTTCACAAAATTTCAAAATTTTGACCAAAACCATGGACTAACCCCTTTGCAAAAATGCCAATTTTGTGGGTTTTTAAAACCGATGTTTTTGTTTTGTTCAGAAAGGCTTGTTTGTTATATAAAACGTCGAAAATCGTTTTTTGACAATTTATTTTAACGATCTATGACATGGGAATACAGGGGGTTACAAGGGATTACAGGGAGTTACAAGGGGTTACAAGGGGTTACACGGGGTTACAATGGGTTACAAGGGATTACAGGGGGTGACATGGGGGTGACAAGGGGTTACAGGGGGTTACAAAGGATTATAGAAATTTTTTTCTAATTAGAAAGTTCCAGATACTTTTTCTTGCTCTATTTTGCATAAAAATCAAAGTTGAAGAAATCTCTAATTTTTGATCAAAACTACGGACTAACCGCTGTGGAAAAATTCGAATTTTGCGTTTTTCGTAAACAGTTGTTTTTATGGTCTGTAAAGGCTTCTTTCTTATCTAGAACGTCAGCAAACACTTTTTCTCGATCTATGTTTGATAAATACAAAAGATGAAAAAACTTCAACTTTTTGACCAAAATCATGGACTATCCTCTTTGCAAAAATGCAAATTTTGCCTTCTTTTTAAATCCATGTTGATATTGTCTAGAAAGGCTTGTTTTCTAACGAGAACGTCACCAAATACTTTTCCTGGGTGTATTTTGGGTAAAACAAAACGTTCCCAAAATTTGAAATTTTTGACCAAAACCATGGACTAACCCCTTTGCCAAAATGCTAATTTTGTGGGTTTTTGAAACCGATGTTTTTTTGGTTCAGAAAGGCCTGTTTGCTATATAAAACGTCGAAAATCATTTTTTGACGATTTATTTTTACGATCTATGACATGGGAATACAGGGGGTTTCAAGGGGTTACAAGGGGTTGCAAGGGTTGACAGGGGGTGACAAGGGGTTGCAGGGGGTTACAAAGGATTATAGAAACCTTTTCCTAACTAGAACGTTCCCAGATACTTTTTCTTGGTCTATTTTGCATAAAAATCAAAGTTGAAGAAATCTCTAATTTTTGATCAAAACGATGGAATAAGCCCTTTGGAAATATTCTAATTTTGCGTTTTTCGTAAACAGTTGTTTTTATAGTCTTTAAAGGCTTCTTTTTTATCTAGAACGTCAGCAAACCCTTTTTGTCGATCTATGTTTGATAAATACAAAAGATGAAAAAACTTCAACTTTTTGACCAAAATCACGGACTATCCCCTTTGCAAAAATGCCAATTTTGCCTTCTTTTTAAATCCATGTTTATATTGTGTAGAAAGGCTTGTTTTCTAACGAGAACGTCACCAAATACTTTTTCTGGGTGTATTTTGCATAAAACCAAACGTTCACAAAATTTTAAATTTTTGACCAAAACCATGGACTAATCCCTTTGCAAAAATGCCAATTTTGTGGGTTTTTGAAACCGATGTTTTTTTTGTTCAGAAAGGCTTGTTTTCTATATAAAACGTCGAAAATCGTTTTTTGACGATTTATTTTCAGGATCTATGACATGGGAATACAGGGGGTTACAAGGGGTTACAGGGGGTTACAAGGGGTTACAAGGGGTTACAGGGGGTTAAGGGGGTTACAAAGGGTGACAGGGGGTGACAAGGGGTTACAGGGGGTTACAAAAGATTATAGAGACCTTTTTCTAACTAGAACGTTCCCAGATACTTTTTCTTGGTCTGTTTTGCATAAAAATGAAAGTTGAAGAAATCTCTAATTTTTGATCAAAACGATGGACTAAG
>CALNXK010000747.1:27500-63823 GCA_942486035.1 Porites lobata | reverse complement strand
TCGCAAGTTGCAGATTTCAATTGCCTAAGACGAATAAAACGTTCGAAACAAACAACAAAAAAAAAGGGCACGAGTTCGAGTTGTTTTTTTTTTAAGCGACCTGCTTCTCCTAGGCTTTGCTAAGCATCTCCATACCCGTGCTTTAAAACCAGTACAATGACATGCCTTATGACATATTTGCTTGCAAAGTTTGAAGACTTTCACCAGTTGACGACATTATGGATATCCTAACAGCCTTATATACAGCGTTTGTCAAAATAAAACGACAGCATTGGCAAATTACTAAGTTAGCGCTTTTTATTTTTCCTATAGCGCCATAAAGTGATGACTCGTTTAATCCAGCGGTATCTCCTCACTGTTAACAAGTCAAAGTCCCAGTCCCACGCTGCTCCAGAGTCAGAAACGGTGAGTCTGGACGAGAACGGACAACTTAGGGGCTTGCTAATTCAACTGCAAGATTTTTTGAAGAAAAATAAAGATCGCAAAGATCCTTCTGTCGCCCGCGTTTAGACAATTTTCCGAATTACGAGTAAGCTAGAAAGGGTTTCTGTTGTTGTTGTTGTTGTTATTTTACCATTCCATAAGATTTTCAGGGACACAGTTTCACCACTTGGCCTTTATTTTGGTGTTTTCCTGATAGTCTGCAATGGCTTCCAAATTTCCCATGGGAAAAATGTACCTAATGTTTAGTTGATATTTACCTAAAGGTGTTTTTGGCTCAAATGAAGTCGAATGTTTTGATCGATAGAGACGTGGTAGTAAACTCAAACTTAAGGTAACAGTTAAGACCACGTGATTGGCACTAGGAAAATAGAGCAAAAGTCTTAGCGTTTGTTTCACAGCGGAACTGTGGTTTAGGTGAGATAAAGTGTGTGGTTAAAACAACCGAGATTACCGAAAGTGTCTTGATATAAACTCTGAAGGCAGTTTCAAAACAAGCTCCAAAAATAATTTTGGAAACACAGTTTTGAAATTGTCCTGAAAGGAATTAGTTTAGATACTTATCAGTTAAAAAGGTTGGCGTGTAATTAGAATTTTCAGACAAAAACGTTTAATTAGTTGCAAAGGTTATCTGCCAACTCACATCACTTGACTTGTTATGTTATTTTCACGTGATGTGTTTAAGTTGTAACATTGAGTAAAATTAAACGGTTATATAAATTGTGACTAAAATGCATAAAAATGATGTCTTCTTCGAAGACGTCATCTTGAAAGATGTCCATATTCATAAGATAGCTAACTTGAGCAAATATTTTACCGTAAACAAAACGTTACTTGGCGTTTGGTATAAATAGAGTATTATTTTCGGTAAAATATCTTATATATTGGTTTCGTTGAGGACAAGCTGGGACCGAGAAGGACACTTTTACTTCAAATAAAAATACGAAAGTTTGTATTAGTAACTTATCGGTCCTTGAGTCTTTAAGGCCATCTGTCGGACAGATGTCCGAAAGTCGGACACAACGTTATATTTCGCCAACATGCATGCTGAGCATGAGAAAACAGCCTACATTGCGCGACGCCACAATAGTTTCCCCGCGAAATGACGTCTGAGAAACGAGCGCAGAAATTCCATACTGATGACGCGTCACCACCCAAATTTGGTTAGTGCTTCTGATTGGTAGTGCCGAGTGGGAAATTTACGATTACGGGCGAGCAATTGGCAAAATTAAACAAAATGAACTGGACTGCCATGACACAACCCTTTTAACTTACGACGGCACGTTAATTTGCCAAACGGCTATCTTTGGATCAACGATCATAGGCGTATTGTGAATGCTTTTGAGATATTAGACCTTGACTATTGTAGCAGTATTCTCTATGGATTTAAAAAAACTGAGTTGATCTTGAAGAACCACGACGTCTAATAACAGGAAGCAGTCGGCAACAGCACATAATTCTAGTACTTGATAACCTGCAAGATTTGAGAAATGTCTGCAGTAAAAACTTGCGAGTAAGAAACTGAGGCTAAAATTTGCCAGTTATGCCACCTACACAAGAACCTGCTACGCCTAAAGATTTCAAAGAGTTTCTTATTTGCCAAATTCTGTACACCTGGGCTGAAGGACTTCAAAATTCACGAGGTCAGGAATTTGGTACATAGATTTTACTTAAGGACTGTAAGGAATAAGCTGAATACCACATTACTAGGAGGGTCTGAATGTGCTGTTGCAATTTGTAATAATCATCGCACTTTGTAATACCTGTCGCAACTTGTAATAAACCGTGTCGTACTTTGTAATAAAAAAGCTGTCGCAATTTGTAATAACTGTCCATCACACTTTGTAATAAACTAAGCTGTCGCAATTTGTATTAATTCCATCGCACTTTGTTATAAACTTAAATTATTTTCTTTGGTCAAACATGCATGTCTTTTCTGCCTTAATTAATCACGTGACCAACAAGAATCGCTTTTATGAAAGACATGAAACTTCCTGTGATATGCCACCAAAAAAAGATATGAATCGTTTCATATATTTGAATTCAGAAATATTTAAATAACAAAAGCAACATTTAACAACAGAAAATTCATGAATAACCTGGCATTCGTCGTCCCAATCCATGTTTGCTTCTCACGTGACACGTGAAGCCTTCGGGGTGGGGGGTGGGGATAATCTCATATTCATGTATGGTCTACGTAGGTAAGTATCGCTGAGGATCTGAAACCTTAAATAGGGTATCATTTTTTTACCTTGTTGGCTTTGTTTCTTTGGTTTGATCCTTAGGTAGTGTAACTCAGGTAGTAATGGATGGTTTGGTTTATTATCCTTTCCATTTTGTGGAAAAAAATAATAATCCTGAACACGCTCGGAAGAATTGCAAGGTCTTACGAGTTGTCCGCAGGGAAGGAGAATTTTTTACTATCCCCACGGTATTTGCTTTAGAGGATTCCATAGAAAAAAAAATTGTTTTCAGATGGAATGATACTCCTTTTTCTCCTATATGGGACCAAATCAAGAGAGAATAATGGACCAAATGGTCAGACGGCTCAGTGTATGACCCCAAGTGAGTTTTATAAAAACAGGTACATACAAAGGTATTGGCCAGCGACTAACTGGATTTTGTGTGTTTACGTTGCTGTCGTGGTTCGACGGTTTGCCACTGGTGACGTTTTTGTTTATTTGCAGTAAATTACATTTTAAATTTTTACAGGCCTCATCTGATTAAGCTGGCCAAAATATAGAAGCCACTATTACTTCTGTGACCATTGCATGCAAACCATCTATTACAATAGCAAGGTTTAAGAATACAGAATTTCGTACGTCAGATAACTAATCAACATTAATTTAAAAAAATGTTTAAATGGTTTGAATGAGCGGAGATATAAATTAGAAATTAAAGTAATTTTGTAAGTTACGTGCTTGCAGACGACATCATCTTTGTTTACGAAGTACTGCTCAAATTTTGGGATTATATTAAAGTTGACGGAGTAAGTTGAATCACTCTCAAAAAAATATTACAAAGTGCGATGGAATTATTACAAATTGCGACAGCTTTTTTTAATTACAAAGTGCGACACTGTTTATTACAAATTGCGACAGGCCTTACAAAGTGCGATGAATTTATTACAAATTGCGGCAGGTATTACAAAGTGCGATGATTATTACAAATTGCGACAGTACACTGAATGGGGAACCCATCCTCGGAGACTCACGGGCAGTCAGTCGGGTCGGGAGAAAGGGTGACGAAAGTTTTCAAGTACGGGCGAAAGAGCCCCTGGGTACCGACTATCACCGAACTATTTCCAAAAATTTTAGCGGATGCCGGGCAATAGCCGTCGTGTAGGAACTCACGAAAAGAACTCAGGAGAAACTGTTCGCCGATTGGGCACAATACTACAAAGCATTTTTTGTGCCCAATTAGGAGCTGGGATCCGCTTGAATTTTTGGAAACAGTTCGGTGAGGGTCGGTACCCAGGGGCTCTTTCGCCCGTGCATGAAAACTTTCGTCGCGCCCTTTCTTCTGACCCGATTGACTGCCCCTTGGTCTCCGAGGATGGGGGGAACCTCGATAACACTAAACACTTAATTTATTGGCTCTGTAACATGAAACAGTTAAATTTTAGGCATTTTCACACTGAGTAAAAATTCACTGAAACAGTAAATATTTCCAAAAAGAAACAAAAAAGGCTCCAGAAAGGCCAATATTATTTTGTCTAGTATATCAAGGAGTTTTCGGCCATTTTCCGAAAATTCCCGATTCTTTCAGAAGACTTCAGAAGACTACCGAAGATTTAGGAAAATTTCCGAAGACCGCTGAAGATGTCCGAAGACTATCTACCGAAGATTTCTGAGGACAAGTATAAAAATTCTCGACTTTATTTTCGTCGTTATATTCACATATGAATGAAATATACTTTTATAGTGTCCAGATACGATTTTTTCAGTGAGAGAAATTCTCCCCGCTTATACCTGAAAGCTCACTAGAACTTTAACAACACTGGAGGGAAATCGTGTTGAGGCCGCCATGATTCGACTTCGACGCTGACCAAAGGATCGTGACATTTGATACGGGATGGTCCAGTACTCCCCAGCCCAGAATACTGTTGCGCACGGGTCGAAAAAACAGACTACAACTCCTCTGAGCAGAGGCTCAAAGTTCTAGAGTGATTTTATTACCGATTTTCCAAGAGCAGATAATATCGAACGGAGAGAATACGCCACTTGCACATCTCCCATAATGCACCTCATTTGCCCCCATAATTTTTTTGCACAAGCATTGCTTTCAATTTCTCTTGAGAGGCTGTAATACCCAGGAGAAATGACAAACAAATGTGATGCAAAATTTTGGGGGGCAAATAAGGTGCATTATGGGAGATGTGCAAGTGGCGTATGCTAAAAGATTATGGGTCAGTTATTTAAACGGAGTTTAGCCAGTGTTTAACAAAACCGCGTTCTAAACCATATGCTTTTATGTAAACGCCATTTATCGTGAAAAATTTCATGAAAGAATATGGCGCAGACTAGAAAAGCATTTGTCCTCTTAACATAACCCACTGAATAAGAGATCTGGAGTTCCAAATATTTCCTAAAGCGCGGTCTGCCTAACAGCCAAAAAGACGAAACGCAAAAGGTGCCAAAAGCCTTAAACAGCCGTGGCTTCTGTCGATTTTAATTATGCTAATAATACAAATTAACCAATTCACACTTCAGAGTTCCCCCAGCCCTCCCATTCTCCTCCCCTCCCCCTCCCCCTGGTTAGTGGTGCAGATCATTCGGCAAAAACCGACAGCTGTAAAAGCGAAATGCTTTTGGCGAGGTATAAAGACTACATAAATTAATTGACTGTTCCGAGCTGAATGAATTTCTTCAAGAGGATGCCTGTAGTAAGTAGCTGCCACTTCTTGTGTTGCCACTGGTAACCAAAGCTCTGTGAGTATTTCCTACAGGTTTTACGATCGTATTTTTACCCCATACAAACACTGTAATGTTACTGGCACTGTACTGTGGTACTATCACTGAGCCTGGGTTACCTGTAGTGATGCCGGTGGCTATTAATCACCTTTGATTTGTGTAATTTGCAGTAGCCTTCGTGTTGCCGTACTCCTCTTCCCCTGCAGGGAAGGTACCGCGCCGACGCATGTGGGCTATAAATAACCAGGCACTTACATTTATTTTAGTTGAGAAGGATAAATAGCATTGACGTCGATCCAACATGACAAGTTCTGAATTAAGAACTGATCTCTGATAGGTTTTGCGCGGAGTAATAAATTAGAGAAATGGGATTGAGAATACAATATTGTCAGCTAATTTGTTGCTGCAGAAAGTTATCGAAGGGTGTTTAGAAGAAAGAACGATGGCGAGAGAAATTGAACTAAGCCTTGCAGAGCTTTCGGAGTATCCTACGGGAGACTGAGCTAAGTGAAGATCAAAAAGGATTCCTAGAAGCGGTTAATGCCGGAAACTATAACAAAGTGCGCGAATATATCTTGCAGAAGTCTGTTGATGTGAACTGTGTAAACCTTCTCGGAGAAACGGCTCTTCAAATAGCAGTGAACAACAACTATCACGATATTGCCAAACTTCTTCTTAACCAAGGAGCAGATGTCGGCAAGGCGTTACTACATGCCGTCGGAATTGAATCGACATTCTGGGTGGAGGCTTTACTTAAGAAGGAAGCAATAAGCAACGGAGCATCAGAAACTACGTCACAACGAGCAAGCCCAAATCAGGTAGACGGTAGTGAGCACATGCCGCACATCCCGCCTTTAATTTTGGCTGCGAAAAAGGATAATCAAGAGATCGTGAAGATCTTTCTTGAGAAACATTACACAATTGACGAGCCGCACAAACGATCTTGCAAATGCGATACATGTGAAGGGCCAGGCCGTCTTGGGGGTTCCATTCATCGTCTGCATTGCTACCAAGCGCTCGCGAGCCCCATTTACTTGTGTTTGTCTTATTTACTCGACACTCCACCCAGTAAAGATCAAGACATAAAATCATCCAAAGACCCGATCATCCGCGCACTCCTTTTAAACCGGAAATTGGAAAAGCTTGTGAAAGTGGAATACGAGCTTAAGAATGAATACCAGAAGCTCATAAGTAGTTGCGAAGAATTCGCTGTATCGCTCCTCAAGAAATGCCGAACGATGGAAGAAATCCGCTGTTTGATGAGTGTGCCGGGAATTGAAAAACTTAAATACGTTGAGGTTCGAGGAGGAACAGAAGCCAAGAAACTAAGCGTGCTTAATTTTGCCATCACTAATA
Organism: Porites lobata; assembly: GCA_942486035.1. Taxonomy (NCBI): domain Eukaryota; kingdom Metazoa; phylum Cnidaria; class Anthozoa; order Scleractinia; family Poritidae; genus Porites; species Porites lobata. The sequence goes on along the minus strand of CALNXK010000747.1, from coordinate 57,113 downwards.
AGAATGAGAAGGTGAGAATTGCTGGATTAGACGTGAGTATTCAAATATGGCTTATTTGGCGAGCAGGCAGAAATTTGTTGGCCGATATCCATCCATCTTGACCTTGCACTTAGTCAATAACGCATAAATATTTATTTTTAATTTTGTGAATTTTCGTGCTTGGTTACCGTAACCTAGATAAGAGGTGCTGCTTTCATAAAATTGGCTAAAAACATTAAATTCATTTACACTGCAATTGCATGTCAGTCCCCACACATCCTCAACAAACAGTTATGCCACACATTATATATACGTGGACTGTAAATGCACAAGTTCTGAAACACATTTCTCATAACCTAAGAGCGGATTCAATTACAACATACAACATATACCCCGAAATTAGCACGACATCAAATACCCATGAAGCACGCGAGAAACCACGCTTGGTTGTCCTCCGTAATCTATTCGCTATTGTAATTGTTTTTTCCCGTTCTACAGCATTACTGTTTCTTGGAAAGATTTCAGAGGGCAACCAAGCACGGTATATTCTCGAGTGCTGCATGGGAATTTGGGGCCTACGTTAGATAACTATTATACACTAATGAATTTGCAACACTGAATTTTTTAACAAAAATCTATCGACGAATTTTGATTTTATCACTGTTTTCGTGAAAGTAGCCTTAAGGCTGGTTTTCACTAGCGACGGAGTCGGAGTCGGAGTCGTAAGCGGAGTCGTAAGAGCGCTTATGGCCTAGTGAAAATCAAAAATCGGAGTCGTAAACGGAGTCATATGCGCGACGGAATCAGTCAGAAGAATCAGAACGTTTCCATTTCTTCCGACTCCGTCGCTTACGTTCCGCCTATGATCTAGTGAAAACCAGTTTGTCGGAGTCGAAAGCAGAAGCGGAAGAATGCATGTTCCCACGCTTTGTGATTGGTTTAGTTCTTCTGCTTCTGCTTCCGACTCTCACGGTCTAGTTTTCACTAGATCATAGGCGGAACGTAAGCGACAGAGTCGTAAGCGGAATTGGAACGCTGTTTTCACTTGATCGTAAAAAAAACTATTGTGACGTCATTGTCACGTGATATTCCGATCGCCAAAAATATAGTATCATAATAAAGTTTAGTCTATGTGTAATACATGTGTTATAATGTATAATCTTTTTACAAGAAAGATCAATTTGTTTAAGTATGAGAGATTCAAAGATGGAAGGTGTACCTACAAAAATACTCGGTCGAGCCACAAGAGAGGGTAGATATAACCGGGAGTGTACTCAACAAAATTTTACGTTATACGGAGAGGCTTAACCAGTTAAAAAAACAATAGACTCTGCAATGGCAATTTCCATATCTGAAATGATGCAGAAGAATAACTTTTTATATATGACATACATATAACTTAAATTTCCATGCAGAATATAGAAATCTGGTATTTGACATGGGGCAAAATATGAAAACTGCTGAGACTATAATGAACAAATTTCTGTATTTTACTGATGAAGAACAGAAGTCCAATCTCTTACCCTTTTATATACATGATTTGTTAGAAATGACACACTCGTATATACCTTCATTGAAAAAGGTACCCCTTCCAAATACCTAAATTAAAACACTCCACCCCAAAGAGATTGCTCAAAATTCTGTTTATGACAGATTGTTATACTTGCTAAGCCTTTCTCGGCAGACAAAAGGTTGCGACATTTTAAGCCAGGGGCACCCAACGACTGTTTTGTGTAACATACCTGTTCAAAGAAGCAAATATTGCCTGGCATTTTCTAAAGTGAGGGGAGCTAAAGATTTCTAGATGACCTTTCCATTCATGGACGATTTTCTAAGCGTATCTAATAAATTCTTAACTATATTCTGCACTTTGATTTTTCACATTTCACTCCCCAGGTTAAGCTATATTTCGTAAAAATTCGAAAACGAGATGGAGAGGGGAATCAGAAAAATTTTCACGTTCTTAAAATTCTAAACTGTACCTAAAAGTCGGGAAACTGATACTGCCATTGTGAATTCAAAAAGACTCAAGTTACCTTGAGGACCATCGAACACTTGCAAATTTTAAAACGCCGCTTAGAATGCATTACCAGAGATCTTAAAGTACTCTGGATAGCCTAAAATGTTTTTCAATGTACTGTATTTAGTAGGAAACCGTTTTTGGTTTCGCCTGTGAGGCTTATTGCATCAGGCGACCGTGGTCATCATTTAGCCGCTAACTGTTTGTACTTTTTCTGTTAGTTTGTGGCCCATCCTTATAGCCAAATGATGCTGAATTCTGTGCTCTACGATGACTTAAGGGGATATAAAGACCTAAATTTCTTAAAGAGTACCGTCTGTTTCCTGCTGCTGTGGCTGATGCTACCTTTCTTTGCACTGTGCTATTTGGTAGCACCCAAATGTCGAATCAGCAAACTCCTAAACACACCAGTCCTCAAATTCATGAGTCACACCGCCTCGTTTCTCTGGTTCCTTGTTCTCTTGATTCTCTCCTCGATTCAAGACAAGTTCCTTGACGATGTCTTTGCTTTTTCACCCTTAGGTAAACATTTTCTGTTTTTTTTTTTGATAAGTTGTTTTTATGTTGAGGGTCAGCAGAACTTTTGACAAAAGGTTTCGATCAAGGTTTGGCCGGTTAGTAGTAGTAGTAATAGTAGAAGTACTTTATTTGATAAATAAGGTTTGCTAAAATGGCAGCGAAATACTGATGTAGACCTACTGTTAATAAACTGAATTAATAAATAAATAAAATATATATCAATATATATCAATATGGCGCGCAAAATATTTTCAGTTAAAAATAGCAACAATGATAACCAAAGTATAAAAAGAAAGAAACATATTTCAAACATTTAACATACAAAAATTTCTGGATATGAAAAATGCACGAAAACATCTGTATTATTGTTGGTCGCTGTTGAATTTGTACCAAATGTAGTTTGATCAACAGTCTTTGTTGGTGTTCCCTCATGGTTAAGCGCCCTTATTTTGAACGTGGAATTCAGGAGATCGAATGCATAGTAAGGAATACTACAAAGTAGTCTAAATGTTGCATTTAATTCGGGCTTTGGGATAGGTAAGAGGTCGGGAAGCTGATGGTCTCATCTCGTTACTAAAATCTATTTCTTTATTAATATTCATTACTACCTACTAGAGTCTAGTCTTTTCTTTTATAGTTAATGAAAGAACATAACACTACCACCACCAGATTTCTATTGTTTCCCACCATCAACACCACCACCACAACATTTCTATTGTTTCCCATCACTACCACCACACCACCACATTTCCATTGTTTCCAACCATAGCCACCATCACCACACGTCCATTGTTTCCCACCATCACCACCACCACCACCACATTCCTATTGTTTTCCACCATCACCACCACCACCACCACATTTCTATTGTTTTCCACCATCACCACTACCACCACATTTCTATTGTTTCCCACCATCACCACCACCACCACCACATTCCTATTGTTTCCACCATCACCACTACCACCACATTTCTATTGTTTCCCACCATCACCACCACTACCACCACATTCCTATTGTTTCCACCATCACCACTACCACCACATTTCTATTGTTTTCCACCATCACCACCAACACCACCACATTTCTATTGTTTCCACCATCACCACTACCACCACCACATTCCTATTGTTTTCCACCATCACCACCAACACCACCACATTCCTATTGTTTTCCACCATCACCACCACCACCACCACATTCCTATTGTTTTCCACCATCACCACCACCACCACCACATTTCTATTGTTTTCCACCATCACCACCACCACCAACACCACCACATTTCTATTGCTCCCACCATCACCACTACCACCACATTTCTATTGTTTTCCACCATCACCACCACCACCGCCACCAACACCACCACATTTCTATTGCATTATTACCATCACCAACACCAATACATTTGTCTTGTTCTCCCTCCTTCTACTCCTGTTTCAATAACGAAATCTTATTACTGTCTCAATCTTCGCACTTGTGTCTTCAATTCTCATGAGATTCCAAGTAGTGTTTATGTGCTGTTACAAACGCCTTTCCAAAGAATAAAGCTAGATTGTCAATTCCTTTTCTTTCTTGACGTTGCATCGAAACATCGAGAGCATTTTCCTGGATATACTGCGAGCAGTCTTTTATTATTTGTTTCAAGTCACAGTAGTTTGAAAGCACGCGTTCTGGGCATTCAAGCATGGCATATTTTTAAGCGACAGAAACACAGGAAACAACAGTATCTTGCAATTTGCGGTCTTATTATTATTTATTTTCTAGAAAGCCAATAAGAACTAATCCTCACACCCAGGGAACGAGTTACGACGCCCTAAGAACATCTGTTTGGATGGCTAATCAGAAACAGGTTATTTTTAATGTATACTAAAGTTTTCAGGGTGAGAGTTTTTCTGTGTATTCTGTTATAAAATAATGATGCAAAGGACGTTTTTTATCTTGTAGATGCTTTTATCGCATTGTGGGTCGTTGGTATGCTGTTTCAGGAAGCAAAAGAGGCCTATCGTCAAGGAAAAGAGCGTTACCTGTCGCAGTACTGGAATTTGGTCACCCTCATTATGCTGGCTCTCTTTGTAGTTTCAGGAGTGCTTTGGTTCATCGGACATCTTATGATTGTTTCAGGAGTTAAGGAAGCCAGTGCGAAGAAGCTGGACTATCGATCGATCCTACTGTCCAATGCGTTTTTTGCGTTCGGTATGGTTTTGGCCTTTTTTCACATTTCCAACTCATTTCAGGTCAACTCGATGCTCGGCCCGCTGCAGCTTTCCCTTGTCAAGATGGTTCGAGACATCGTCAAATTTTTGTTCCTGTTCCTGCTGCTGTTTCTTGCATTCGCCTGGGCGGAAAGAAAGGTGTACTCGAGTTACGTCCATGCCAGAACAAAATCTGTGGCAAATACAACACATAAATTTGCAAAGTAAGTATTTATCGCCTTCAGGGACGCTATCATGAGTTACTGGGGTTAGACAATCCATTATTACTTCTGCGGAGCGCGAAGTAAAGGATTCGTGACGCTCAGAGATGTCCCAAAGTTGCTTTTTTCAGACAAGATTGGGCAAGTAAAGTCCGTAGGTTTTCGGTGTTATTCAGCTATTTGATGAACTGAGAGCTGAATTAGTTCGAGATATCTTGATCTCGACATCACTTCGAGTTCTCATGTATTCGAGGAAGAAATAATTATTAATCCTGGCTTGCCCAGGGTTTGAACCGACTCACGTGTGAGCCGTCAGATCAGATGAGACCCTAAGTTGAGGGATTAACCGATTGCGCACTGCGACCCAAGGTAATTTGAGATGTAAAAAATGGCTTTGGGTTATGCACTAAGTACGCGATAAGATTGAACGCGCAAGTTGGTGACTTTTCGGAACACGTGCTAACCAATTCAGACCGGGATTTTTTTTCCTTTCAACGACCTGAATACAGGCTGACCTGCTTCATTTTATTTCATTCTTTTTATATCTGATGCACAGTTGACAGATAAAACTTGACAACTGGACATTTCTTGACCATTAGAAGAAATAATGTCATTAAACTCAATTAAAACTATATTGGACGTATGTTTCCAATTGAACCTGCTAGAGTACGGGCTAAGTCATAATGTTATTGCTTGTTAAAGTCTAGGAGAGGACTCTTAGCAAATTATAAGTCAAATTTTGTAAAGAACTACAAAGCAAAATAATGTTACCGTGTCACAGTATTACCAAAGAAGATTCATTGAAAAGGGTACACCCCTGATTTTCATCCATACTGAAAGAAAGACTTTACAGTAAAGCGTCTGCTTTGGGAATCAACTGTAGCTTTAACAAATTACGTTTTCACCCACAATTTGATCCTTTCAGAGTTGAAGGAGGCGTGAGGTTCTTGTTTTGGAATTTGTTTGGAATGTCCGAGGTGAGCGACTTGGCCGTGACAGGTTCAGGCTTCTTCATCACTCAGGTCACCGGTGAATTACTCCTTGCCCTGTTCAACATCGTATCAGTTCTGGTCGCCATGAATATGCTGATTGCCATGATGTCAAACTCTTATCAGCAAGTCGCGGTTAGTCTAACTTTTATGGTGGAATGCTTTCCATTGAACAAAATTTTTCTGGTTTGAAATTTCGGAAATTCAATTAGCCTGATGGAACGGTACGCTCTGGTTCCACGGACACGACCCAAGCCCCGGAGCGGTTGGTCTTTGTACTTAAAAGGAGGATACAGAGGAGCGGTACTGGGGACAACAATTTTGTCACGGACCGGGGCAATCAAAGTGGGCTACCTTCAAAGGTGGTCCCAAATATTCCTGTCCAACCGAACCCGGAAATGGATCGTTCGATTTGAATTCTAACCGAAATTTCCGAAACTTTGGGCTGAATGGAAAGCGCTGATTTTTTCCAGACCTGTAAGACCCTGTAAGACGTATACAGTGTATTGTAAATTGAATTAGTTTAGTAGTTCCAATGATCATAAGTAGTCATTTAAACTTTATCTCTGTAAGAAAGACATTTTCTCATTTCGGCCATTTCAAAAAAAATATATATATATATATATATCTTTAAAACCAACCTAACGAGAGTTGCAGTCATTTAAGTGAAAAGGCGTCAAAAGGCAGACTTTTTGGGCCCTATAAGTTGCAAAAGAACACTAAAAAAAGGAAAAGGAAAGGAAAAAAACCGAGATGGAAGAAAGGAGGAGAAGAGAAAAAAAGCAATGGTTGAACTCTTGGTTTTTGTAATGGCTCCTTTGAAGATAGTTTTTGCCCGAAAAAAAACTGTTTGACGCAAAAGGTCCGTTTGGCGGTAACGCTTTCAAAAATCTCTACGTTTTTCATTTCCTCTCATTTTTTATATTTAAAACAGAATTCTTTGGAACAATTGAGGGTGACGATCAGGCAATCCGGATCATCAAGTAGCAGGACACAAAGGGATTTCTCTCTCAATTGTCGATTAGCTTTTAGGTAGATAAGAAATCTGCTGCTATTGTTTGGTCTCGCAAAAAGTTTTTGTCGATGGAAAGTCTGTTGATAGAGAGTATCCAAATTTCTGCATGCGACTCTGTCTGCGGACAAGAGGAAAGTTGATGTCAGCGATTTTCAGGTTAAAATCTACGCCATTAATTCTGACACCGTTTTTTTTCTAATAATCCTTGCAAATAAAAGGCCTTTGGCGTGAACAGTTTACATCAGGTTTCTAAGGTACCAAAAATCTAATTTTGGATAAAGAATTAAAGAAATTGATTTGTCCACTCTTGACTCAAAATCAAGATGGTGATTTCGCTTGATTTTCCTGTCCGTCGCTCTTAAGACCTTCCTACTATAATATACACTATCGAAAATTTTCCCCTTTGCTTTGATTCACGTGATATCAACTGAGGAGTGTGCTGTAAGACAGGCCTGTTTCTCAGAGAGTGTGAGGTTGTCTTGCTATAAATAATGAAAGACTGCATTTCCAAAGAATCCTTGCCGAAGGTTAGTTTCTCCACTTTTCACTTTCCAGCGCTCATTCATTTACTATAACTGCCTCAGGAATATCTTTTGGGGTTACTTTTTAATCTCTAAATGACAAGTCGTTCTTCTTTACTCCCGACCTGTTTACTTTTTCTGAAGTTTTTCTGAAGTTTGCGAGGAAATGTGGTGGTCCTTAGGCCTCTGTTTATGCTTACGTTTGTACGTCGTAATTGTGTATAGAGTTCATAGTATACTGTCTTCCGGTGCTGTCTTTTAACTGTGGCTGCTCAATTTTGTATTTCGTTATAGGATGACGCAGATATTCAATGGAAATTCTCCAGAACCCGGATGTGGATGCCGTATTTAGATCATGGCAATGTAATGCCGCCTCCATTCAACCTCATTCCTGCCCCACACTGGGTGTTTAAACTCTGCCGCAGACTGTGCTCGCGTCATAGGTCTTCTGTGGTACGTACGTACAAAAGAAGCTAGTTTAACACCTTCTTTCATTCGTTTGATCTATTGCCTAAAATCTACACTGATACCTAAAAATCTAGAATCGGAAATTGAGGTATCTCGCCTTTCCGAACCCTGCAATTAATTCATGTCTTTACTTGCCAAATATATCTTTACATTTATCTCATTATGTTCAGACAATGACATTTTCACTCTTTTCATTACAGAATTTCTTAGATCCACGAGGTGAGATCAGAAGGGAAACAAGCTCTGTAAATAATTTCTCTCTTCCCCGTGGGCCTCATTTTGATGTAACATTACATCACCAGGGCCCCACACCTAGATCCCCACCGCACACGGACGTTTTTTCTTTATTCTTATTATTTACTTTTTGTATTTCAGCGAGAAAGCCGTGAAGGAAGCTTTCCATCAGCGTCTGAATCCAGAAGAAAAAAGGCGGACATGCAGAGGGTAAGTGTATAACTGGAACGTCGGCCTCTTATGAGGCATCTTTCTTTAGGCAGCGAAATGGCGCCTTCAATAACATTAACGATACCTTACTTTAGAATGCATGTCGGTGTGGTTGCTCTCTATTTGTTTTCGCAAACTCGTACGACCAATGATAAAAGATTGGGCGTATGAAATTTGTATGAAAAACGAGTAAAAATGTTCTGTCGGGTGGAACATTTTCGTAAGGCCACTTACAATTAACAATTATTCTTTAAAATCGAGGTGAATAGTGGCTAAATATATTTACCGAGTCGCGAAGCGGCGAGGTAAATATTCCTAAAGCCACAATTTACCGAAATTGAAAAGAATAATTGTTTTAGTATATACACACGAAGTGGTCTCAACAAAATCAGAGAGGAAACCGTTAAAACGTACGATCTGATTGACGGATCAAATCACGCAAAAGTTTCAAAACAGATCTTTGCAGAATTTTCAAACATGGCAATTCACAAGTTTATCACTTCGCAAACAACAGCGTAATGGCTTAAATGGAACCGTTAAAAGTTTTAATTGTTTCCTTACATGCGAAGAAAAGTATAGCTTTGTTGTTTTCTGTTGACTCGCGAAGTTTAGAGTCAAAAAGGTTTTTTGTGTCGTTCTTCGCATGAAGTGCTGAAAAAATAAAAAAATGACGGCTTCGTTGCTCGAAGTAAGACGTCGTCTTCCGGTAGCATTCTTTTTTCTATTTACTGGAAACGTAGAATTTCTGCAAACATTTTCTTTCAAATTTGTTTGTCATAAATATACTTCGATTTTGGGCCAAATGTTTCTTGTTAGGAAACGCTGAGTTCACGAAACGGTCTCTTTTACGCGAATAAAAGAGAATTGTAAACAATCAATCGAGCACAAAACTCAGCTACAGTAAATAGAAAAACGCCGTTTTGAATCCTTTGAAGTCTTGTCTTACCTTAAAAAAGTCAACCCTAGGATTCTGTCGGCTTTTAAAAGTTCATTCTTTAAAAAAATGGGAAAGACACCGAGCTCACACATTATTCCACTCTCTAGGAGGTGAATATTGTTGAATAGTCCGAGATAGCGGACCAATCAGATGGCTTAAATCACCAAGATCACTGAGTGTGTATATACTAACATAAATTAGATCAGCCAAACGAAAGAAACTTTTCCAGGAGCATTTTGCATTTCCGTGCATTTCTCTGGAAATTAACCATTTCAAATGAACCAATTTAATAGGTTTTTTCATAAATCAAACTTAACAAAATTATATGCCACAGAAAACCTCAAGTTTGTTTGTTTGTTGTTGTTGTTGTTGTTGTTTTCCAAGTGACCTTTTCCTTAGCTTTGTTAAGTAGTTGCTATGGTTCCCTACGTAATAGTGCAAATTAATGGTACAAGCCGGATGTTTCCGCTATTTTATTGATAGCAAGAAAAAATGTTAGTAAATCAGAGCGTATTCCTTTTTTTAGCAGAATGTTCCCGCTGAAATGAGCGGTCTGATTAGCATTAACACCAAAATAACCGGAATAACCAGAATAACCGGTTTTTCGGAAGCAGCGTGGCCTTGCAGTCAGAGGACTGTCAGGTCGTCCCGGGTTCGAGGTCCCGCCCTAAGAACTAAAGGGGTTTGTTACTCAGTATCCCAAAACTTAAATTCTTAACTCACGCTTGTAAATAGCCGACTGGTTTGTCCTTTATCAGTTTGGATTCCGAGCGTTGTTCTATATGTTGCTTGTGAATTCCTTCATTCATATATTTGCTCAGGCGCACTTAAGCTTTTTGCTATAAATTCTACCGAAGATAATAAAGATAATTAATGCATTTATTTATTTACTTGTTTATTTATTTTTCGTATTTCTTTAATTTTGTACATGTCGTTACCTTATGAAGTATTTTTTTTTACGAAATATTAAAACCGACTCGATCCTCGTTACTGAAAGCAATTGCCAAATAAACCGTCGTCATTAATGTCAAATGAATACTTATACTCTTTTTCATTTTCAGCGTCACAAAGTGATTACTCGCTTGATCCAGCGGTATCTTACCACTATTAACAAGTCAAAGCCCCAGCCCTACGCTCCTCCAGGATTCGAAGCGGAGAGTCCAGGCAACAACAGACAATTAAGGGAGCTGATATCTCAACTGCAAGATGTTTTGAAAAGAAATAAAGACCATAAAGATTCTCCTGATTTTTCTCCAGTACAGACAAAGGTGGTGTCAAACTAAGACTTGAAAGAATGATGTTAAAAATGTTAGTATTTTCTGCCACGTATCACGTCATTGACTTATTTGCATCTAAAGTAAAGTGCTATCCTGAGGGGGGTCTCAAGGGGTTAACATTTAACCGTAAAACAGTGACGCCATTTGACGTTTTGACGTAGGCATCACGTGGACGCGCATGCTTGATGGAAAAGAGAACGGTTGCTCGCAGTGGTTTCTTTCCCTTAGTAGCGTAGCGTCCGGCCTGGAGAAACCGCTGCTCGCAGGGTAAGAATTTCTTCGTTAGGTGTAGGAAATGGAAATTTTTTAATCGCCTTTGTCGCAAGGAAAGTAATTCGCATAAAATTTTCTTGCCGAAATTTGTAATGCGGAAAGAGTGATAATAAAGCAAGATGCCACTTGCATTAAGAGGTCACGTGACCAATTCTTGCTTTAAACAATGAGTTGGAATCTTGCTGATGCCAAAAATTGACAGAGCACATAAAAATTATCTTACACCCGAAGTTTGAGAGAAACTCATCCAAGGGAGATATTAATTGTTATGGCACTTTGATTTTTCAACAACGCAGAAACATGGCGGCCAAAACATGGCGGCCAAAACTACTTTGTTCTTATATCTCGTTAAACGTTTGATAGTTACGCTCAGATGTGCTGTAAACGTTACCATGTCATTTTTCAACATTTTCCTTAAAGTTTAAATGCAAAATTTGTGTTCAGAAAGAGCTAATTCATAATTTTAAAACTTGGCCAGTTTTGGTCACGTGACCTGCCACGATCTTACTCATGTAAAGAAAATCGAGCGGGTTTGAAAAACCAAATCACTATTATTTTGTTTAAGATATAACCCACTAATCGTTTTTTGAAGGAAAAATCATATAACTTTCATTTTCATAAAAACGATGTCACTTAACCTCTTAGTGCAAATGGCCTAGTCTTAACGTTTCTTGTCTGATGGCCAATCAGACGGGCCCTATTTCAGCCATTTTTAATTCTCCAACCCGGAGAATGCCTAAAGCAATGGCAACATTTTTTTGTGTTTTTTTGTTTGTTTGGGAAAACAGTAGATTGTCAGTCGTCAGATACTGTCTTCGGACTGGATCAATTAACAAAGGGATCAGTCGATGACTTTATTTGAACAATCCCATACGATAGTAATTATAAAAGAATTGCTTTAAAAAATTAGCAAACATCAAAGATGAAAAACAACAGTGCCACAACTGAAAGATGTGCACGGTCAAGGCCAGAATCCTTTGACTAAGAAGTCAGATAGGTTTCATAACCATTGCAATTTATCAACTCTGCTCGAACAGACTCGTATGGGCATAGGGTTGCCGATTAAGTCGCCCGAAATCTTAATAAAGAGTTTCTAAAACTCGAACCCTCGCTAACTCGAACCAGAATCAATTTCCCTTGGATTTCCCTCATACATTCACTGTAATTTACCCTCGGTAAGTCGATTCCTCGATAACTCGAACCTCCCGCTAACTATAAGTAATTTTTGTTTCCCCTCAGATCATTTCTATTGTTGGTTTTCACATGACATCACTAAAATTCAAACTAAAAAAACTATCGATCCTACCGAAATTTTACTTTCACGATGAATTAGAGCAGCTGAAAACTAATTTTAATACAAATTTTCGCTTCAAAAGGGTTCTTGGTTTTGTGATAGAGTACGCTTGAATTTCTAAGCTTTTGCGTGACACGGGCATTTACATGACTGCCAAGAGGGCTAAACGGTTTTGATTTTCATTTTGATCTATTTTGAATGGCGTGACACTGAAAAGCAGCTATATGATGCTTATGAACTGTAGCATCGATAACTCGAACCATGTATTGAACGCTAAAAAAGTCGAGAAAAAAAAGCAGTGTACTGGCTCCCGAAACATCGAATTTCAGTAAATTTCCCATGTCATTTGTCTCAGTGTTGTAGGCTGATTTTGATTGTCACAAAACGTGAAACAGCTTTACTTCTCAAAAAAGTAAAACGCATGCTCTATTTATATTTGAGGCTTTGTTTTGTTACCTTACGTTCTTATACTTTATAATCTAGAAGTCTTTTTCAATTTTCATTTCACATTTCTGGAATTAAATGTGACAAAAATATTCATTGTACAGTAAACTCCGGTTTTTCTCTTACCTCTGGCTATTTCCTTCGAGCTCCCGATAAATCGAAATTTTGTTGGTTTCCCTTGAAGGTTCGACTTGTCGGGAGTCGACAGTAGGTATCGCAACATAAAGTCAATCTCAAGATATCTTTCCATCCGTAATGTATTTTTTTAATACTTTAGGAAACCAGCGTGGAAACACATAACAAGATACCTAAAAAGAGTCCAGATCATGGAAAGTATCATGATGTCATGGTGTGAACTTGGCCATTTGCGGCCATAGGATGGTATGCAGGCGACAATTTTCAAAGCCAAACGGAGGCATTTAACTTCAAAATAGCAAAATAATAATAATAATAATAATAATAATAATATATAATAATAATATATAATAATAATAATAATAATAATAATAATGAGTAATGGTAACAGGACTGAGTAGAGTCCAACTTCGGTCTGTAATCATACGAGTGATTAACAAAATCGGACGAGTATGATTAGTAATGGTAACAGGACTGAGTGGAGTCCAATTCGGTCTGTAATCATACAAGTGATTAACAAAATCGGACGACCGCGCAGCGGGAGTCCGATTTGTTTAATCACGAGTATTTTTACAGACCGAATTGTACGACACGAAGTTCTGTTACCAATTAATCATAACTTTAACAAAATTTGTGATATAATAGAGTGTTTTCACTCACGTGGCCAGCATCTGTGCAAATTTATTGAAACAAAAGAAAGCGTTTGCATAAGAAAAGAGTTCAACTCCCAGCGGATTGGTTTGGGACACCAACATGGCCGCCGTTTCATTGTTTTGGGACACCAATATGGCCGCCGTGACGTCATGTGAAAACACTCTATAGGCTATTTTGTAAATCAAAACACAAGAAATTCGAAATTTTGTTTTGCTAGCAGTGAAAAAAAAGCCATTTAAGCGCGCGCGTGATGGCGCGTACTGTCCAATTACTTGGGCATGACGCGTACTGTCCTATTAAACTGTCCAGTTAACGCTGAAATCAGGGCAGTTGATAGCCAATCAGATTTGACAATTTTGTTATAGTTATGATTACAGACTGAATTGGACGACACGAAGCTGTTACCAATTAATCATAACTTTAACAAAATTTGTAATATGTAAGGCCCTTTTTAAAATCAAAACAGAAGAAATTCCAATTTTTTTTGCTAGTAGTTAAAAAAGCCATTTAAGCGCGCGCGTGATAACGTTTACTCTGCTATTAAATTGTTCAATTAAGGCTGAAATCAGGGCAGTTGATAGCCAATCAGATTTGACAATTTTCTTATAGTTATGATTATAATAATAATAATAATAATTTCAAGTCGAAACTTGCAGGGAACGCAGTAGTGACGTTTCAAGTGCTTTTTAGGGTTAATATCATTTTTTGCTTTATTTATGAGTTGTATTTTATTATCTTCACTTTTATCTTTCCGTTTTATTTAAATTTTTTTAAATTTTGCCTTTGTATCTCATGCCAAAGTTCGTTTTCTAGAGTAAGCTAGTTCCTTTTAGGCCACATAGGCTACGCTGTGCGTCACACGTGGTTAACAGTTTGCATTCTTACGTAATACTGCAAAATCATAATAATAATAATAATAATAATAATAATAATAACAATATAATTTATTCATATAGCGCTTATTCCTAAAAAGTCCACAAGCGCTTCACATTAATAGCATAAAAAATGAACCTTAAAAATATGTACAATTGATTATGAAATGATCAAATCCTAAAATTTCCTATCAAAGTTAAACTTTAACAAAATTAAATAAAACCTTAAAATATAATTGATTATAATCTTTTAAGTCAATTTCTAATGTTTAAAAAAAATTGTTTAAATTTATCTCGACAACATTCCTTTCTGAAAAGGTAGGTCTTCATGCTATGCCATGCTCGGAAACACTTAGCTCCAGAATTTCGACAAAGTTTGTGCAAAACAAATTTCTAAATTGAAAGCGTAACGAAGAAACAAAAAATGCGCTAAGTTAAATAGTTAGATACTAGGTAAAAGATTCTATGTAAATACGCGCTACTTCTTTGCCCGCTCGAATGACATGCAGTCCAATCTGTTTCTGCACTCCAAAGGTATAGCCAGGATTTATCCATAGGTACCCATAATTGTTCAAATCCTCCTGCCCCTTACTCCTTATGTCTTGGTTAAAGTTCGTGCATATGTATTAGCATTGTTTTCCTTTATCACATGACTTTTCTTTGGTCACATGACATCGCTGGTCCACAACGAAGCCAAAACAGGTTTTTTGTGATGTGAGATGGAACGTGACTCAACTGTTTGGTTTAGAATACGCATTCAGTACCGTTAAAACGTAAGTTGACAGTGTGCTGCAATTCTCGATTTTTTGCGAAATCGAGTATTACGAATTAAGAAGCAGTCATTGAGAATTGCGTGGAGCATAGAGTCTCGTGAGATTTCTTCATAATTTGCATTTTTAAACTCATCGAACAAGATACGGTAGTGTCAAGAAAGCGACTAAATGCTCCGAAGGGCCTATCCACCCTAGCGAAAAAGCTCTTTATTTAGACAGATTTCATGTCATCGCCGACGCTTAACAAACGCGATGGTTTGTCGTAATTTTACAAATTTTGTCCCAGGCCGGACAATCGATCTTCAAAGGCGCCGCGGACAAAATCAGGCTCGATTTTCGGCGCTCTCTCGGTCTTCCCCGAGAAGAGACGGCCGGAGAGTGGCCTATCGTGTCTGTGACACTCTTTCTTAAATACTGAACACATGTTGTGCTTTACCTCGTCGTCGCTTCGGTATTTGCCCAACTGACAATCATTTGAAACAGGTATTGATTGTATTTAAATTGATCTTGCATTACGGATGGACTTGACAGTCGTCTCTTTCACGTTAAGTGTCAGCAACCATTGTTCCGGTTGGTTGAATTCCAAAAACATACCTACCAGTTACCAGCTTCTCTAAGCTAATATTTTCTTTGTAAATAGTTTAGGTTTTTAAGCTTAAAAGGCTCTACAACACGATCGCACGCCACATCAACCAGCACCTTTGCATCCGCCATTTGAAATCTGCACCAGATAAATTTATTAGCTGCCTGCTTGATTTGAGCGGGCAACAATATGATTGGTGGTAGGTGACAATAGCAAACTCATGCGTCCAGCCGGGAAGGAGCGCGGGCTCATTTCCCTTAACAGCGGCTGGTAATCGAGCCTAAGACAAAATTCGTCCTGGGTTAAAACTGGACAAAATCGACTAAATAAGCGAAAACGTGTCTTTCTTGTCTATTATTTGTTGTAAAGTCATTATTCTTTCAATTCAGTAATGGTAGACGTGACGGCCTGTTAAGAGTAAGTAGTTTCCAGTGCGGATAAATCACCGTAAAACTTTTTCGTTTAGACGTTTCAAAGATATCTTATTCCACTTAAATTTGTCTGCTAGTGCGGATAGGCCCTTAAGCCCCAGGAAAAATTTAATGGTGTATTTTCCTGTTAAGGATCAGTAAAGTCTTAATTCATTTCAAAATTTAGCTTTCTTTACCTTCTTTTCAGGATTGCCAGAACGCCGAACGTCGAACGCAGAACTCCGAATGTTATGAAACTGAGTATATAAAGTTTCAGGTCTGTGTTCCCAGTATAATGGCCCTAAATGGAACCCGATTCACCTCAGTTTCAGTTTTTCTAACCCTAATTACTACACTCAGAGTCATTCGGCGTTCTGCACTCGGCGTTCCGCGTTCTCCAAAATCCCCCTGCCGCCGGCTTAATGTATTTCATGAACTACTTTGCAGTCTAGCACGAGACAGAAACTTTCTCAAAGAAAAAATCGCTCGATAAAACTCGCCGTTTATTTCACAAAACTTGTGTATAGTTGTTAAGAGGCAATGAAAATATTTAGGGAAGAAAGTATTCGAAATAAAGTTAATGAAACAACGGTGTGATGTGAGTCTTCGTTTTAAACGACGTAACATTTTGTTAACACAAGATTCCATCTCGCTACTTTAAAGATTTCACATCAGATAAAAGTCAAGTATTGCTGTTAAACAAGGGAGAGTAATTCAGTCCAGACAGATCCCGCTATTTTACGGTGCGATTAAAGTAATCGTTACAAAATTTGAAATTCCAGGGAAAGAGGTCGATGGAACGGATGACAGTGTTATCAACCGTATCCCCAATGCAATAAACGGTGGTGTCATCCGCTCACATAAAGTGTTCGCTTAGTGAGTTTGGGGTGCCTGTGCACAGGGTAGTTTCTGAACAAACAACTAGCTAGTATCCTTCACTTAAGAAAAAGAATTAAAAACGCGTTGTATACTGGACCCAAGTCCTGTATATTACTGTATTTACCCTTGAGCGGGTTAAACTCTAGTACATTGATATTTGCAATTCACCAAAAAGCGTTGTCAATCGTTCTTATAAATCACCCTTAACATTCTCCATCAATAATCTGGAGATTTCAGATTCCAGCTAATCAGTTTTGCAACTTTTTTACCAGTCTGGGGCCTACACTCGCTAAAAAACACCCAGTTCAATGAGTACACATAGGTCTTTTCTCCCGGATCGCTTAAATAAGTCTTTTTTCTTTGAATCTGCTACGCAAACTGAAATTGTTGAAATAGCTAATTCTCTCGGTCTTAATACTGCGGCTGGCCATGATAGATTTAGTCTGTTAAAGAGTCTATTAATTGTATTTCTGAGCCTTTGACACACGTTTTGAATATATAAATTAACTCAGGTATTGTCCCTGCTTAAATGAGATTGGTTCGTGTGGTTCCTCTATATAAGTCTGGCGATAAAAATTTACTTTCTAATTATAGACCTGTATCAGTCTTACCAGTCTTTTCAAAATTTCTAGAAAAAGCGGTGTATAATCGCTTAATTCGATATCTTGACAAGTATGAGATTTTATACAATAATCAACATGGTTTTAGAAAGAAACATTCAACTTCGTTAGCCTTATTATATCTGCATCACAAGATCACTTCGGCCATTGATGGGAGGAAACATGCAGTAGGAATTTTTTCCCGATTTATCAAAAGCCTTTGATACCTTTAATGGTCGTATTTTACTCGATAAGCTTGAACATTATGGGATTCGTGGTCTGGCCCTCGAGTGGATTTAATGCTACCTTATAATAGACATCAATAGGTAGAATTCAATGTTATATCGTCTTCATTTCATGAAATTTCCTGTGGTGTTCCCCAGGGGTCTAGTTTCAGTCCCTTATTCTTCTTAATTTATATCAATGATTTGCATCAAATTTCAAATATCTATGACCTGGTTTTATTTGCTGATGATACTAACGTATTATTTTCTCATTTTGACTTTCCTACGTTAATGAACTTGATTAATTTTGATTGAAATGCTCAAGTTATCTGATTGGTTCAAAGCCAACAAGCTATCTCTAAAAATACAGAAGTCAAATTACGTAATTTTTAAACCCACACAGTGAAGAGATGAATTCACCTTAAATATTGAGATGAATGGTGTTAAGACGAAGCAAGTTAAGGAAGTTAATTTTCTTGGTCTTATTCTGGATGAGACAATTGTCATGAAAACTCCATATTTCTCAGGATGCGAGCAAAGCCTCCAAGTCTGTGGGTGTTTTTCGTAAATCCAGTTTTTGCCTTGCTAGGACAGCTTTGTGTACTCTATACTATTCACTTGTCTATTCCAACGTTCAATGTTGCATTTTAGCATAGGGTTCGACATACCCTACCAACCTTAGGCGCCTAGTCTTGTTGCAAAAGCGCATTGTTAGAATTATATCAGCAAGAAGTTAAGGGCTTTGACGCTCACACTGACCCACTATAGTTTAAGAATCTTATGATCCTTAAGATAGAAGACATCTATTCTTTGCATCTCGGAAAACTTATGTTTTCTTTCAAAAATAACTTAATTCCTTCCAGTTTTTCCAGATCCATGTTACGTGCTAATCAAGTTAACGGTTATAACACGCGTCTTGAGTTCAAATAGATTTTATATTCCTTTTTGTCGTACAAACATAAGAAAGTTTTCTGTTTTCTATCAAGGTCCTCTCTTCTTTAATAAGCTGAATGCTTTTATTTGTGATGCCCCCTTCTTATATTCGTTCCAATCCAGAGTTAAAACCTGTCTTCTTTCTTTTTACTGAATTCTTAACTAAAACTAGTCTTTGTTTAGTTTTTTCGTTACCACAATGGTGTATTTTTAAAATGCATGACTCCGCGAATGTTATTTTACTTATTTATTTGTGACTGGGGAGCCCAGGCTTCATAAGCCTTCTGGTTTCTTCTGGACTCCCTTGACAACTTACAATTCTTATATGTATTCTTGCATTGTAATCTACTTTGGCTAATAAAACTGAACTGAACTGAACATCAACTTTACACAGAATCACCGCGAACTAGATTAAATGCTAAATGCTTTACCTGTCGACCTGCTTGTTTGTTTCTCTTTTTTAAACTCATGGTGGATATGTGTGTATATGTGCAATAATTGATCATACTAAATTTAGTCGTATAGAAATATTGGTCGTTAAAAAGTGAATGTCTTGTAAATTTCGTCAACCCAAGGTAAATCGTTTTGATTGTAATGTAAAAAAATAAAAGTTACTGGCATAAACTAATAAATTTATAAATAAATAAAACAATTTAAAAGGCACCAAGCATGTCTGAATCCAGAAGAAAAAAAGGCGGACATGCAGAGGGTAAGTATATAACTGGATCGTCGGCCTTTTATGAGGCATCTTTCTTTAGGCAACGAGACGGCGCCATCAATAATTAACGATAACTTACGTTAGAATGCATGTCGGTGTGCTCTCTATTTGTTTTCGCAAACTCGTGCGACCAATGATTTGTATGAAAAACGGGTAAAAATTTTCTGTCAGGTGGAACATTTTCGCAAGGCCACTTAAAATTAAGAATTACTCTTTGAAATCGAGGCGAACAGTGGCTGCTTTAACGGAGTCGCGAAGCGGCGAGGTAAATATTCCTAAAGCTACAATTCACATAAATTGAAAAGAATAATTGTTTTAGAATATACACACGAAGTGATCAAAACAAAATCAGAGAGGAAACCGTTAAAAGGTACGATCTGATTGACGGATCAAATCACGCAAAAGTTTCAAAACAGATCTTTGCAGAATTTTCAAACATGGCAATTCACAAGTTTATCACTTCGCAAACAACAGCGTAATGGCTTAAATGGAACCTTTCAAAGTTTGAATTCTTTCCTTACCTGAGAAGAAAAGTAGAGCTTTGTTGTTTTCTGTTGACTCGCCAAGTTTATAGTCAAAAAGGTTTGTTGTGTCGTTCTTCGCATGAAGTGCTGAAAAAATCAAAAAATGACGGCTTCGTTGCTCGAAGTAAGACGTCGTCTTCCGGTAGCATTCACAGTTGTCAGTTTGACTAACTTTAGTTGGAGTCGCCTCACCGTTTCGGGTGCGCGTCCGTCCCCACGAAGTCGAATACTCTAGTCATGGTCCAAGAAATGTTTCTTCATCTTCTTCAAGGCTCGGCTCGTGCCACTTATTTGCTCGACTTTAACTTCGTCGACATCGCAACCTGTTTTGCAAGCTTAGCGGCAGCCGAAGATGATAGACATTCAAACTGCGAAAATTCCACCACGTCTGATGTACTAAACTCGACAGAACACCCAGGTATTTTCAGTTTTCGTTGTTATATTTGCATTGGTCTAGGGAGCCTTATGTTTGGTCTTTTGCTGGTTGTTTTAATTCTCATTTAGTTTGTTTGGACCAGTGCTGGGAAACCAGTTATTATTTTCGTGCTTTAAGCACGTGCTGGGTAATTTATTCGCTTTTATTCTCGCACGTCTTTCTTTTTTTTTCTGCAATCTTGCGTTGTGCACTATTATGTTATTGTAGTTGTGCTTGTTTTCTTGGATATTTGGTAAATCAGTTATTTTATATTTTTGAACACTTGTTCATTTTGGTTGAGGACCGGCTAGTTAAAATCTTAAGCTTTTGTGTCTTTGTGTCGCCAGGTGACGTGGCTTTCCTTTTGAAAAGAGGAACCTAGTTTGAGCGACGAGTTTGGGAGCATTGCCCAGTGTGCCACGTGCTGCCGCGATATTTTCTCTTTGCCTATCAGATGGTGGTTATAAGAGACAAGAGACAAGATAACGTTTTGGTCGAGGGCTAAAAGAGTGGTGTTGCTGTGCAACGCGGTGGCATTAGGAAAAAAAAAAGGAAACGAAAACATCGGTCGCGGTCCAAGAGCAGTGTCGCTCTGTGCCACGGGGCGCCCCTTCCCGCTCTTTACTTGCGCCATTTCCTCGTTCTTTGCTCCTAAACCGCACGGAAACGCTTGCTACGCGGGCTATGGCGGACCGAGAGAGCAGTGTCGCTCTGTGCCACGGGGTGGCGTTGAAAAAGAAAGGATCGGGCGAGGACCGAGAGAGCGGTGTCGCTCTGTGCCACAAGGTGGCGTTAAAAAAAAAAAAAGAGAGAGAGAGACAGAGAGATATCGGTCGGGGACCGAGAGAGCACTATTGCTCAGTGCCACGGGGTGGCGTTAAAAAAGAAAAAAAGGGGAAAAAAATGATCGGTCGTGGACCGAGAGAGAGATTTATCGCTATCCCTCGATTCGGTATAAATAATGCATTGCAAGGTAGAAAAGAACGCAACTCGAAAGGGGTTTGGGAGCGAGTTGAGTCTAGAAGTCTTTGCTGTTCCAATTAATAAAACGAGGACCGTTCTTGGGACGGACGCGCACAGCTCGGTGCTCCATACCGTTGGACAGCGGAAAGTCATGGCTGAACTGTGCTTTAAAGCGGGCCATATTTAGCATACTTGCCCAGAGGAACGGGCGGAGGAGGCCTGGTTACCGTAATTGCCATATATACTTGATCGTTTCGTTGGGTTTATCGACAAATTTAAGCATATAGGCACTATTTTGAAATACCTTTTTTTTCTTGTGTCTCTGTGGTCTCGAGGTTGGAGAAGTGATCCCACAAACGTTTTGCCTATAGGCATGCCCTTGAGCCCGATTACTCGGGCTATGGTGGTCATTTTCTCCGAGCTCGGGTTTGCAGTCTCTTTACGATTTGTCATCTTTTGATCGTTTTCTTCTCGGTAGCTCTCGGTGAAGAATCGCCGATATTTGTGCCTTTAAGGTTACTGAGAGTAAGCAGATACAGACATGTTTAATATCTCTGGATGTAAACCCGAGTTCGGGGAAAATGGCCACTGAGTGAAAGGATAATATCTTTAGGGCTTATATCGGCCCATATTATCGGGCCCGTTTACTTATACCTGGGCACAAGAAAAAGGGGCGTAGAAGCACTGAGTGGGGTCTTCGATAGTCACCTTTTAAGTAACGGTGTTCACAGCCTGTCACTGGTGCATGACTGAACGATTCATTGAGTTGGGAGCAATCCGGGCGTATTTGGGATGTATGCGGTAAAAGTTTTTCGCCCTTTTGTCTTCTTGGGGACGCTAGAGCCAAAGAGGACAAGTTTTCAGGTTTATGTGTTGGCACGTTTCACCAGGTTTTTATATTTGTGAATTATGGTAACACTTACTACCGCTTGTGGAAGTTTTTTCGATTAGCTGTATTTTGATTCTTACAAAAGTAACAAGGGTGACATGATTTGGATGTCACTTTGTATCCGTACCATCACTCTTCGGTGGTAACTCAGTATTGAGTGGTAGGCTTGGTGTCTGGTTGTGATCGCTCCCGTTTCGTTCAGAATAAATTCTTCATTAATGTTCACAAAACTACTGGACTGGAAGTTCCTACAAGCATTGTTCTTTCTCTTTAATGATTGCTAAATTCGGGGTAGTTTTCCCTTCAACAAGTTTTGTCGCTCTTAAACTGGGTGGAGTGTTCTCGAATACAGTTCATTATTCTGTGAGGGCAGCTTTGTACATGGTTTAAAAGGTCTCGTTAATCTACGCTCTTTTGTGAGTACTTTCGCACGAATGGTTTCTCTGCTTTCCAGACCAAATATTTAGAAATGGTCTGGGTTGTGTCAAGGCGCGGGTATTGAATTCCTAGATTAGGAGTGGTGGTGACATTAGCGTATGCCCTGGAAAGCCACGAAGTTCGGCTCTTAGATGTCTGGGGCAAGGTGACTCGTTAGGAGCCTGTGAAAACATATTTGCCCGTTACGCAGCTGTCTCCTTTTAGTGGTTGCGTCGTCCTTCGGTTCCAAACCTTGTCTGTTGAAATTTTCCTGCTAAGTTGAGCACATATAGACGAGTGCATACACGTATAATTTTAGATGTTGGATTCTTCATCTACCTCCCTGTCTGCTTTGGCAACCGCATTACATCATCCGTGCTTTTGGCCTTCTCCTTTATTGGGCTTAGTTTGTTTCATTTTAGCGTCGAAGAGAGAGCGAGTCCGTTACAACACCTGCGGGGGCGTTTGTGGAGTGTGTTATTCGAAGATTACAGGTGGCATGTGTTATCAGCTGATGCCTAGTTTACCCTGGGATTGCATGACCTCTACGCGTTTCGCAATGAATGAACCGCGGGATAGACATATCCCTTCTTTACCTTTGTTAAACAATCAAAATTAAAGCGATGAAAATGTTTGTAGTGCGCATGTCTAGATTTTGTATTGCTATCAGTATCTGTGATTGCTTGCTCCACACTCGATGATTTTGATATTTCCTGCTGCCTGGGGTGTGGCCTTGGACGTTAGAATGGATCCTGATGTATTTTCAAGAGACCCAAGGTTTGTTACCCGGTCGGTTCAACATTTTATCAAATGGTAAACAAAACTCAGGTTCGGAACATTCCGTTCAGCAATCGTGTTTTCCTTGCACCTATGTGTCCCATTTAGCGAAAAAACGGTTGCGGGGTCCTGCAATGGTAGCCAGAGGTGGGTTGAAGTCATGAACCACGATTTTCGGTCGGAACATCCCCACCAGGGAAACAGACCTGCTTTTCGAAGATCTGTTGCCCCGAAGATTTTCACTTGAAGGGAACATCAGGTGTTACTAGATATCTAAGTCGGCTGTACACGGGTCGTGAGCAGTATGAGACAGCTTTTAAGCTCGCTTTTTTTATTTCTAGCCTTTAATATTTGGTCTTTTAAGTGGCGTAATATTACACGAGAGTTAGCATTTTCAGTCGTTTTAACTGTGCTTCAGAAAGAGTCATAATCTTTAGTATGCATTGTGTGGACGTTTTGTTTTGTTCAGTTGACAACCCCCTTTTCACGAAAGACTGCAGATTTTGCTGAAATCGCATCGTTTTATAGGAAGGGAGCCATATCCTCTTCCTTCGCCAAGCGATTTAAGTGCTCAAGCTGGCTTACTCAATTTTTGGAAACTGGGAGGGCAAAGTAGACGCAGTAAGACCGCTGTAACGCTCACTCAAGCCCTCATTAATCAGCCACAAAGATGAGAACAAACAGTTACTAGAGCCATCCTTTCGGGTTTTACGGGTTTGCATTCGTGAATAGTTATTACTCGTCAACTCAGGTTCATTTCTCGTCACAGAAGGTATCGACCCTTTCCGGGCACTCTCAGCTTATTTGCTGGTGATGGGGTAGGAGTTTGGGGTCGACTCAGACAACCGACACCGGTTGCTTCCTAAAGGGCTTGTTCCCTGGTGTCAAGCAGACTCTGCCCTCTTTGTGTGATTATTGTAGTGCAGATCTGATTGGGTTTGTTAGAGGCTATCCTGGCCCCTTTCAATCAAAATAGATCGCGCCCAAAGTTTCTATCTACACTAGTCCCGTTCGAGCCCAGGCTAACCGGGGAGCCACCCTTACGCGATTTAGAAACTACATATATAATTTCTCCCGCAATGCTAGGACAAAGTTAACAAGGATCACATGGGTTGGTGGTCCCCGTTCCATAATCCAGTGCGCCTCACTTCATTAAATTGAATCGCGCACCTAACCATGCTGAGGCCGCCGACGCGTTAAAATGATTGCGTAAATACTAATGCGTACAATACCGTGTAACAGGTGTAAAAGGGGGTTGACTGGCCTGCATGACTCCCCGTGCCCGGCGCGTGTTTTAGCCTTTTCATAGTTTGGCGCCCATGCGGTAAGTCTTTGATCAACTGTTCTCCTTTGTACGATATGAGGGGCGGACTCTTGCAAATTTCGCTCAGTAATGGTTGTTGTTATATTCAATGCTAGTTTCTCACGTAACTTTGCTTTAGGTTAGGCACTTAGTGTGACGGTATTGTGTGACTCACAAAAGGCAAGATTCGTAGATTTCTCTTTTATGTCGGAGGGCTAGTTTTCTGTCTCAAAATGTATTTATGAGAGGGTCGTACGTGTGAGATCCCGCGTAACCTCTCTCTAGCAGATGTGATTTGCACGACTCGAACGAGTCGTACCACTTGAAAGGGTCCCTTCACGACAACTTTGCCAACCAAGTCTTTTTGTCGCTAATGAGATGCGTGTTCTCCAATTGCACGTGGAAGTGAGATGCATTTTCACTATATGTCATACCTCAAATTATCACACGGAACTATCACCCATTCACGACTAGTACCAATCGCATGAATTGAAAGGCTGATCTAACCACTTTTACCCTTCGTACAAGTTGAAGCACACAGAAACACACACACCACGACTTTCACAATTTCAACAAGTGACGAGTAATGGACAACCCATTGACTTGTGGCGATTTGTTAAGATTTTGTTGTATGGGTTTGGGGATTAGTTAGGGTTGAGAGAGTTCAATTTAGTTAAGGATGGGGAAGGATAAGAGTTCATCATGGTGTTTATGTTAGGATTATGTAGGGGATTCTACAGCGATAGGCGCAGTCTGGGGTGACTTCCCATAACTAAATGCTAATAAGTATGCGAGAAGGATATTGAAATATTTTTACCTTAATATTAATATTCAATAGACGTCGCGCATAGTATATAAGCATGTGTTAATTATTCACAGTTGTTAGTTTGACTAACTTTAGTTGGAGTCGCCCCCACCCACCCGCCCCTTCTGCTTACTTTATTAGCACCTACGTGTCTTCCCCATCGAGCTTGCTCGTCTGGGGTGACTTACCATAACTAAATGCTAATAAGTATGCAAGAAGGATATTGAACTATACTGAGCTGTAGATTTGGTGCAATCCTCGCCCTTCCGGGACTTGACTTCGGGCGCATTATGTTACTTTGTCTATGTCATTTTTCATTGTTGATCTCTATGTAGTTGCCCATTCATTTTGCAGCTCGGGTCTTGTCACTTAAGCGTCCAGAGAGAACTGGAAAGTCGAAGACTTAATTCCTTATGTAAAGGTTAGGTTTACTTTTGGATTGTTCACAGTTCCCTATGTTTCCGTAAGATTGTCGAGATCGAAGACTTTGCGTTACAGGCGGCCATCTTGGATGAATGTCAAATCTACCAAGATGGCCGCCCGTACCGGTAAGCGCTCTATCCAGACAATCTTACGAGAAAATAGGGGACTGTGAACAGTCTAGTTTACTTTCATGTAACAGAACATGAGAAAGCCTGAGTGAGTGATTGATTGTTAAATGATTTTCAATTCCCTTTGTAGCATGTGACTTCCGTATTTGGGGGAGAACGCTGTATGTTTGGATCTGATTGGCCAGTTCGTACTCTATCAAGAGACGCATCTTACAAGAAGACATTTGAAGCTTATTTGCAGTGCGTTTCACATCTGACTGACAAAGAGAAGGAGGCAGTTTTCTGCGATAACGTGGTGAAGTTCTACGGACTTGATCAAGTCAAGTAGAATGGCAACATAAGAACTGAACAGTGCCGGCCCTTTTTTGTCTCTTTGCTCGTATTCAAGGGGGAAATAAAACAAAAGAATCCACAGTAAAATAGACTGATAAGTCATCAATTTTTATTATGATTCAAAAGAATTTTTATCCCGTATAGAGTCAAGTTCAATTTGTGTTGTCATTATGATAAGAACATGTGAAACGCTGTGACAGTACTCTCTAAGTTATAGCTTTTGACCTTCTTAAGTAGGAAAGTTGAACACTAGGAACAACAGAAAAGGTCGCGTTTTGTGGTTACCTTCTTGACGATTCACCGAACATTTGGATTGTGATATGCACTTACGGCGACCCTATAAAATTCATAGTGAAACAAAACAGGTTTTAAATAAGGGTTTTAAGTGTTGTTTTTGAAATGAAGCGGTGCAGCTCTTTCAGGTTTTAATTTTATAAGTATGCAATTATTTGAATTACAATTATTATTATTATTATTATTATTATTATTATTGTTAACAGTAAACAATAATAACCATTAAAATCCTATTTACAATAAATTCGCTTAAAAAATTCTATTCAGTTAAAACACTATTTACAATTCCTTTCCATTAAAAAAAATATTTAATTTGATGATGATGATGATGATGATGATGATTAATTCTCTTTGGAGTCGTGCTCTTTCCTCGTATGGAGCAGAGTTTATTCCATGAACATAAGGCGGTCATAAGTTTCGTGGATTACTTGATGGATAGTGACCTCCTGAGTATTTGAGCTGTCCCAAGAAGGACAATCTTCTGAAGCTCTGTTATTCTGATGTTTGAGGGGATCTTGCTGATGTAGTTTCCAGTCCCCTTCTTGACAAGCCTGAGAGCACCAATGAGCACCAGGACAGTTGTTGTTTTTGGTTTCCTTGTTTTCCCAATTTCTGTCTCAAGATCCTTGCACTTCGAAAGTTTTTCTACTGTTTTTATAGAAGTGTTTTTTTTTCCATTGGGGATAGACATATCAATAAGCAGGCAAGTTCTCTTCTCCTTGTCTTTCACTACTATGTTTGGCCTGTTTGCCTTGATCTCTTTGTTTGTCTGGGCTGGCATATCCCAGAGTGTAGTCACTGTGTTGTTTTCAGTTACTGTCGATGGCTTATGTTTGTAATATTTGTTTTGTGCTTTGATGCTATAGTGCTTACATATTGCTGCTTTATTATGTCTTTGTACGAACTCTATTTTGGCAAAGTTCAGGGCATCCTGAGACGAGGTGGTCCACTGTTTCCTGGTGTTGGTTGCAAATTCTACACATTGGATCGGTGCCTTTTTTCAGAACTTATTATTATTATTATTATTATTATTATTATTATTATTATTATTATTTAATACATTTTATATCTTACTTTTATATATTCTTTTTGATATCCTATGAGTATGAATGAGTTCACATAAAATATGGAAGCGTTTACTGAAGAGACAGTCTAACCTCTGAAAAATAGTGTTTATCGACGACAATAGAAAGTCACAAAAATTAATAAAGATTATTCAGTACTATACCCTCTCATCATTTTCTGTCTAAAGTTCGAACACATGACGTACGGTGATCACCTGTGTGGTCTGTTGGAACCCTCCTCACTAGAATGACAAACATTTGAGGGCGAATGCTGTTGGAAGAAGATTGGGAACAAGTCAAATTCCTTCGAGACTCCGCCGTCAAAAAGGCCCAAGAACCTACCCCGCGCATAACAATACTGCAATCTACATATGCTATAGACACTACCGATAATGGAGAGCTCAAACTGAACATGCAGATATTGGCTCTTTTGCCCTCCATTTGGGAGAGTCGCGAGAAGTCACACTAGAGTGACACGCAAAAGTAGATGCTACTGCGAGGCGCGTTGTAACTTGCGGCCACTTTACTTACCCACCGCGCATCATCTTTGCTCTCAAACAAATCCCTTCTAAAAAGACTTAAGTCAAAGACAAAAGGAATCAATTTGATTTTATTGCATTGAAAAGGACTCCTGTCGCAGGTTAATTGTATCTAAGCAACTGTGAATAAAATCGTTGAATTAACTATGAGTCTTATTTAACAATGTTGTTTAATCCAGTTTCCATGATCCGCAATGATCCTTTTGTTGACACTAAAAGGGTTTTTTTTGTTGATTCACCTGATGAAAACGGTTTGCACTTCCTAGCAAACGGCGGCTGCTGGTCCCCATGCGTCCTAAAATACATGTAGTCGAACCCTTCCTCCGACAAAAGTAAAACGTCGGGGTGAGAGTGCGGATACACGTTGGCTACCGTGAGAGAACTGGAAGAGAGGTCACGTCAGTTGACGATATTTCAGAGACACTGATGGGCAACGAAACCGGAACGAAAGTATAGTAATCCGATGGAACCACGATGGCTTCGAGAAGTCCTCAAAGAGTCTTCGAAAATCCATCTGTAGCAGTAACCCTTGATGACTTGACGGATTCTCCATCAAGAGACACTGTATTAGGTGAAGATCAAACTGAATTCCTAGACGCAGTGCGTGACGGAGATTATGCCAGAGTGTGCGAATACATCTTGCAGAGGTCTGTTGATGTGAACTGCGCAAACCTGCTCGGAGAAACGGCTCTTCAAATAGCAGTGAGCAACAACCGCCATGAAATTGCTAAGTTCCTTCTTAAACAAGGTGCAGATGTCGATAACGCGTTGCTGTATGCCGTCGCGAATGAGTCAATTGTCTGGGTAACACTGTTACTAGATGAAGACCCGAACGCTCAAAGCCACGCGACAACAGCAGCTGCCTCACGAGATCAGGAGGCAAGTAAAGCTAGTGAAGATCATTGTTATACAAAATACATCGCACCTCTAGTCTTGGCTGCCCAAAGTAATAATCAAGAGATTGTGAAGATTCTCCTTGCGAAAGGCTACACGATTAAAGAGCCATCTTTTCACAGGAGATCGTGTAAATGTGGGGAGTGTGAAGGCAAACGTCTTGCAAGTTCCATTCATCGTTTGCATAGCTACCGTGCGCTGGCAAGCCCTGTTTACTTATGTTTGTCTTATTTACTCGATCCTTCTCCCAATGGAGATCAAGATATAAAATCATCCAAAGACCCGATCATTTGTGCGTTCCTTCTAAACCGGAAGCTGGAAAATCTTATGGAAGACGAATACGAGCTTAAGAATGATTACCAGGCGCTGTCTAGCGCATGTGAAGAGTTCGCCGTTTCACTTCTCACGAAGTGCCGATCGATGGAAGAAATCGGCTGTTTGATGAGTGTACCGGGAATTGAGACACTTG
>CALNXK010000747.1:0-22500 GCA_942486035.1 Porites lobata | reverse complement strand
AGCCCTAAATTCTATCTCGAAGGTTCTTCATGATGTTGTATATATTTTAAACGTAAGATCAGGTTTAACACATCCTAAGTAGCTAAGTTGATGAACAAGGAATCTGCGCGGCTTGCTTCTATTGGAAAGCCTGAAGAGAGCGATAGGAAGTATTTTTTCAATAAATGGTTAATTACTTACGGGAACTAGCCAATGCAGATCGTGTAGTACAAGTTTTGACTGACAGTTCGATCCTTTTAGCATTGGAGGAAGCCTGAGGCTCTTATTTTGGGACTTGTTTGGAATGGCGGAGCTGGAACACCTTAAGACTGACGAGAAATTCGCCATCACACAGTTTACAGGTGAATTACTCCTCGGCCTGTACAGCATCGCATCAATTGTGGTTGCAATTAATATGCTGATTGCCATGATGACAAACTCCTATCAGCAAGTCGCGGTTAGTGAAGCATTTATTTTGTCAACACCCTAATTAATTGAACGATCGCGAGTGGGTGTGTCTCAGAGTTTACTTCGATAACCACTGGCTTAAAATAGTTCTAATCGTTGCAAAAGTCTCCAAAATAATCATTAAGACCAACAAGATATTAGCTTTCCAAGTATGTCTGAGATTTCTGCTTACTGAGAGTGTTGTTATGGACCATCCTCCACCAGTGCAAATTCCCCTGTGCTCCATTCTTGCCCCAGTTTCTTTGATTTCCTCCGATCAACTTGCACGCCTTCAATGACAAGGCCATCACTTTGTCAACATTACCTTTACCATCAGCTCTTTTCTTTTTGCTTAATAGATAATTAACGAATGGAGTGATCCAAAGGGGGGCCTGGGTGAACAATTCACGACCCCGCTTCACATAGAGAAACATTTATCATGATAACCGCCGCCTAGTTAGCTCAGTTGAGAGAGCGCCGGTCTGACGAGCGGGAGGTCGCGGGTTCAAAGGCCTGGCCGGACCAACACTCAGGGTCTTTAAATAACTGAGAAGAAAGTGCTACCTTCTCAATGACATCTGCAAATGGTTAGACTTTCTAGTCTTCTCGGATAAGGACGAAAAACCGTAGGTCCCGTCTCACAGCACTTTCACTGATTTTTTCTTGTGGGACGTAAAAGAACCCACATTACTATCCGAAGAGAGAAGGGGTCGTAGACCCTGGTTGTGTGGCCAACCTTTACGGGTTGTGGGATTGGGTAGGGATGGCACCTCGCATGGGACCTGAGTCCCGTTCGTACACATTCCCTCTGGGCAGGCCTGTGTCCAGAAAAGCTGGTAAATAAATAAATAATAGGATACTGCAGTTTCTCACATTATACTTTAGTAGCTGTCCCGGCGTGGGGGCCATTCATCACAGGTGTCCAGGTAAAATCTCGTAGCTCTGAAGTAAATGTTATCTTATGAAGCTCTCTATATACGAATAAGAAAAACTACCCCTGTCAATTTTCCGTTGTCAATATTTTCAAACCAGTTGTCGCACATTTGAGTTAAAGCCGAGACAGTCGAGTGAAAAGGGCGAAATCCGGATTGAAATTTTGAGAGAATAGAATTGTCCTTTAGATAACGATATAATTGATTAAAAACTTCTTTCTCATAAACTTTACTAATTATTGGCAAGATTGAAATCAATCTATAATTTCCTAAATCACGACGATCGTTATCTTTGTAAACCAGGTACGCACGCGCATTTTTCCATTCATTAACAAACATCCCAGAGGGAAGAGACAAATTAAATATGAAGGTTAAAGATGGTGCAATTACACTTCATGCAATTTTTAAGACCCTTGGCAGGGATCTTATCAAGACCGGTACTTTTCGACACTTTTAAGTTTTTTAACGTAAGAGCGACGCTTTCAACTGGAATTTTAGATAATCGAATGACTGGAGTATGATCCAGGTTGTTGGTATGTATTAACTTTGTTGGAAGACGTTTTCGTTGATTCGGCTGCCAAGTTTGGCCCTATGTTACAAAGAAATCATTAAATGATTCGGCAAAGTCATTATCGTCTGAAATAATTCTATCATTAATAAGGATATCCTTAACAAGAGTACTGTAGTATTGTTTCCCTTGCCTGTGAGTGAATTTATTGTTTTCCAACCCGTCTTAGGGTCTGTGGCTTATACACGCATAAATTTTTGTGGTGAGAGTAGTCTGATTTCGCTCTGCTTATCTCAGTATCTCGCTCAACAAAATTAAACGTAGTCATCAAAGAGTTGCACATCCGCACTGGGTGGTCTGTACCAGGTGCTAACTAGAAAATACCTGCGGCAATGAAGGATAATCTCTACAAGAGATCATTTCTGGAGACTCGGGCACTAAATAAATTCTGTTTGTGTATGACAGATTTTCCCTAATATAGAGAGCAGCACCACCAGCCGACCGATTGCATTCCTTGCGAATTATACTGTAGTCTGGAACATATACTTCAACTCAATCAGTTCGTTAAAACAAGTCAGATTCATAACTACAGAACAAGATCTGTCTCTAGCGACTCGTTTTATGTTAAGTTCTCTAGAACCGATAAAATGTATGCCTTTTTCACGAGAATCGGTGCCCAAATTTGGAATTCTATTCCTTATTCGATTAAAATACTTAAACGTTCGTCCTTTCGTAAAAAAATAAAGGAATTATTGCTAAATTTCTTCGGTCAGAAGATGATTATGTCGAAGTCTCCCGTCTTATTAAGTTATTTAATACTTTAGGTTAGCCTCTCTTCGTAATCGTTATGTACTTACCTTGTTTTATGTTAGTTTAAATTCTATTTACTGTATAGTAGTTTCTTCACTGTTATTTAGTCCATCTATATATAAATCTTGTTTTGTAATATGTCTTCAGCTCCCCCCGCCTCGATTAGCTTATAAGCTATTTGCGGGTGGGAAAGTAATGTAATTAGTTATTTTCCAATTTTTAATAAAATTTGTTGTTGTTCTTGTTGTTATCAGCAATAGTGCTATCTAGTTTTGATTCATTAATAGCTAGCACTTCCAAAGGGGAATTAGTTAAAATGTTGCGAATTTCATGTGTTTCCAAAGACTATTAACATTTAAGCAGGCAAGCTTAAGCTTGAACCCGTCACAGGATAACAATGGGCTCTCCGTTGATGATATTAGAGTTGTAAAAGTCAACTGTCTTTGCCTGTTACAGCAAGGGGCCCAAAGGTGTGACGTCCTTTAATTAATAGAAATTCTTTCATGAAGGCATTAACCAATCAGAAGTCGAGAACAGTTTCCAGCTGGCTTCTGATTGGATCAAACCTGCACGATAGAATGGGAATAAATTAAAAGCGGTCACACTTTTGGGCTCCTTGCTGTAAATGCCCTAAAACGAACTGGTTTTACAGCCCTCGGTAACTAATCTAGAATCCTGAACAGAAGTCCTTGGGACAGTGACGCTGTACTCGTATTTGTCTTTAATTTCTGGGTGCCCTCATAAAACAGTGCCACCTGTTGCAGTTCTCCATTCCCCGCACCATATACAAATTTGAAACTCGGGAAAATTCTGGATACACGCGTCGTATCTTGTCCGTGGGATTGGGGAGGAGCTGGGCACGTGTGATTCGAAGACAGCACCACAAATGACATTGTGTTCCAAGACTTTTGTTCATGATTGTCGGTAAACTGATCACAAAATCGGTGCCCAAATCTTAATTAGATCTTACGGGCTTTAAATTTTATGTTACTGTAGGATGACGCAGATATTCAGTGGAAATTCTCCAGAACCCGGATGTGGATGCCATATTTAGATCAAGGCAATGCAATGCCGCCTCCATTCAACCTCATTCCCCCTCCACACTTAGTGATTCAACTCTGCCGAAGACTGTGTAGAGGTGCTGGGTACTATCAGGTAAGTTTGCAGATCTGTTGTGTATCGTATGAAATTATGTGTATGAAATAAAGTATAGTGTGTGTGTGTGTGTGTGTGTATATTTCGTGGATCATCTGTCTAAATACTCTGCACAGTGCCATAGAACAATAATCTGACCAAAACACCTCAGTCAGATTTAAAACCATTGGAAGTAATGATGTTGCAATCAAGAAATGATGCACATCTAATTTGAGGCAAAGATCGTCTTGCCAGTGAGTTCTATGGCTGTTCATTTTGACTAGAACTAACTACGTACTTTGCATTTTTTATTTCTGAATTTCAGCATCAAAGCTTCCAAGGAAGAGATAGATCAGTAACTCCAAGTAAAGACAAGGTGGACTTAGACAAGGTAAATATACTACAGGTGTGTACTATCAAATCTCATACGCTCATACGTTGTCGTAATGGACCTTTTTGGGGAGAAAAATGATGCCTTAGTCTAGCTCGCTGCGTGTGGTCTGCAACCCGGAGGTTATGCGACACTGGTAAGACTGTGTATTTTGTAGGGAGCTTAAGCAAAGACTTTTTGACCGACGGATTTGAGGCCGGAAGTGAGGCCTTTTTAATTTTAAAAGGCCTAGCCTGCGAAAACATCCGTTTCTCCTCGCTCTTCGCCGTCGGGGACGTTTCGCGAGGAGGGACGTCTGCGACTCAACGGCAGAAATTCCGTACTGATGACGCAATCCTATGTTTACATAATAAATCCAGTAGCCATGGGATTCCAGACACAAATTTGTCCAATTTTACGTTTCTTCTGGTCGATTTTAGTAAAGTGTTGTGTTCATCTGCCAACGAGCTCCAGCAAAACTCAAATGCTTTCTTCTAGAGAAGACTATATTCTACAAATATTGACTGTTTTGTCAGAGATTCTTCTCGTTTACATTTGACCTTTGTGGCCTTTTGTCTTTTTTCTGTCATTCGTAAACAAGAGCTAAAACAGTGTAACTACTCCTCGACCAATCAGAGCTTCTGACCGGATTCTGGACAGATTTTACGTCATCAGTATGGAATTTCTGTCTCTGAGTCGCAGACGTTCCTCTCTGCGAAAACGGATGTTTTCGCAGGCTATAAAAGGCCTTGACGCTACCGTTTTTAGTTTTTTAGTGTCTTTACTCTTATAGAGACGATCTGCCCGAAAATGAATGCAAAAAGTCCACTTCCGGTTGACTTGCGTCGCTCAAAACGCCCACTAATCTAGTTGAATGGACTATATAACGAGAACTTTTCGCCAAATGAAAAGCACGTCCGTTTTGCGATGCCTTGCATTTTTCATTTTGTATATTTCTTTTCTGTAAGCTCTCTTTATAAAAAAATTTCAAATGTTCTGACTACTTCAAGGTTTGACCGACCGCGAAGACATGCATGGGTGATGTAGTTGATAGTAATATCCGCAGGGGTTTTATACTATTATACTTTAACCGTGAAAACCTTTCCCATAGATTTCGCAAGTTGCAGATTTCAATTGCTTAAGACGAATAAAACGTTCGAAACAAACAAATAAAAAAAAAGGCACAAGTTGGAGTTGTTTTTGTTTTAAGCGACCTGCTTCTCCTAGGCTTTGCTAAGTATCTCCATACCCGTGCTTTAAAACCAGAACAATGACATGCCTTATGACATATTTGCTAAAGTTTGAAGACTTTCACTCAGTTGACGACATTATGGATACCCTAACAGCCTTATATACAGCGTTTGTCAAAATAAAACGACAGCATTGGCAAATTACTAAGTTAGAGCTTTTTTATTTCTCCTATAGCGCCATAAAGTGATGACTCGTTTAATCCAGCGGTATCTCCTCACTGTTAACAAGTCAAAGTCCCAGTCCCACGCTGCTCCAGAGTTGGACGCGGTGAGTCTGGACGAGAACGGACAACTGAGGGGCTTGCTAACTCAACTGCAAGATTTTTTGAAGAAAAATAAGGATGGCAAAGATTCTTCTGTCACCCGCGTTTAGACAATTTTCCGAAGTACGAGTAAGCTAGGAAAGGGTTTCTGTTGTTGTTGTTGTTGTTTTTTTTTTTTACCATTCCATAAGATTTTCAGGGACACAGTTTCACCACTTGGCGTTTATTTTGGTGTTTCCTGATAGTCTGCAAATGGCTACCAAATCTCCCATGTGGGAAAATGTACCTAATGTTTAGTTGATATTTACCTAAAGGTGATTTTGGCTCAAATGAAATCGAATGTTTTGATCGATAGGAGACTTGGTAGTAAACTCAAACTTAAGGTAACAGTTAAGACCACGTGATTGGCACTAGGAAAATAAAGCAAAAGCCTTAGCGTTTGTTCCACAGCGGAACTGTGGTTTAGGTGAGAGAAAGTGTGTGGTTAAAACCACCGAGATTACCGAAAGTGTCTTGGATATAAACTCTTGAAGGCAGTTTCCAAAACAAGCTCCAAAAATAATTTTGGAAACACAGTTTTGAAATTGTCCTGAAAAGAATTAGTTTAGATACCTTATCAGTTAAAGGGTTAGCGTGTAATTAGGAATTTCAGACAAAAACTTTTAATTAGTTGCAAAGGTTATCCGCCAACTCACATCACTTGACTTGTTATATTATTTATCACGTGATGTGTTTAAGTTGTAACGTTGAGTAAAATAAAACGGTTATATGAATTGTGACTAAAATGCATAAAAATGATGTCTTCTTCGAAGACGTCATCTTGAAAGATGTCCATACTCATAAGATAGCCAACTCTGAACAAATATTTTACCTTAAACAAAACGTTACTTGGCGTTTAGTATAAATAGAATATTATTTTCGGTAAAATATCTTATATATTAGTTTCGTTGAGGACAAGTTGGGACCGAAAAGGACACTTTTACTTCAAATAAAAATACGAAAGTGTGTATTAGTAACTTCTCGGTCCTTGAGTCTTTAAGGCCATCTGTCGGACAGATGTTCGAAAGTCGGACACAACGTCATATTTCGCCAACATGCATGCTGAGCATGAGAAAACAGCCTACATTGCGCGACGCCACCATAGTTTCCCGCGAAATGACGTCTGAGAAACGAGCGCAGAAATTCCATACTGATGACGCGTCACCACCCAAATTTGGTTAGTGCTTCTGATTGGTAGTGCCGAGTGGGAAATTTTCTTCAGCCATTCAGAATCACTACCCAGATCTGGGTAGTGATGCCTCATCAGCTTGGAATTT
Organism: Porites lobata; assembly: GCA_942486035.1. Taxonomy (NCBI): domain Eukaryota; kingdom Metazoa; phylum Cnidaria; class Anthozoa; order Scleractinia; family Poritidae; genus Porites; species Porites lobata. Next base: position 15,491 of record CALNXK010000747.1, on the reverse strand, counting down.
TATTTCATTTAGTTTTCTATTTTCGCACGCCCCTGATAGAAACCAGGTTTTGTTGATCTAGGCTAGCGTGGATAAATAAAGTTGATTTTATCTTATCTTTATCTTAATGTCTGCGCTCGTTTCTCAGACGTCATTTCGCGAGAAAACTAGTGGTGTCGTCGCGAAATGACTGCTGTTTTCTCAGGCTTCTTTTACTCCGTCCCTTCTGCTTAGTTTACAGTTCCCGGATGTCAACATTCTACACTAGTACCCAGTATAGCCGAGTGCAGATTGGAAATCACGACCCTTCGAGTTCTTGATTGGACACCCTATCCACACTACTGGAAAGTCTACTGCGAAAAGGGGCGAAATTTAATTGTAAGTACACGTACCTCCTGGTCATCCTCCCTTCCAAATGTAGGAGGAATTCCAATTGCTTAGGATGGCCGGAAAAATACCGAAACTTTCCAAATCTTTGAAGTTCCTGCCAATTCAACCAAGTGACCTCACGTATCAACAGTCAATAAACATCTAAAACGGTGAGGTCAATATCCTGTATGGACCTAGGTGTCATAATAGACAGGAACTTAACTTACGATGGCACGTTAATTTGCAAAACGGCTTTCTTTGGATCAACGATCATAGGCATATTGTGAATGCTTTTGAGATATTAGACCTTGACTATTGTAACAGTATTCTCTATGGATTTAAAAAACTGAGTTGATCTTGAAGAACTACGACGTCTAATAACAGGAAGCAGTCGGCAAGAGCACATAATTGTAGTACTTGATAACCTGCAAGATTTGAGAAATGTCTGCAGTAAAAACTTGCGAGTAAGCAACTGAGGCTAAAATTTGCCAGTTATGCCACCTACACAAGAACCTGCTTCGCCGAAAGATTTAAAAGAGTTTCTTATTTGCCAAATTCTGTACACCTGGGCTGAAGGACTTCAAAATTCACGAGGTCAGTAATTTGATACGTAGATTTTACTTAAGGACTGTAAGGAATAAGCTGAATACCACATTACTAGGAGGGTCTGAATGTACTGTTGCAATTTGTAATAATCATCGCACTTTGTAATACCTGTCGCAACTTGTAATAAACCGTGTCGCACGTTGTAATAAAAAAGCTGTCGCAATTTGTAATAACTGTCCATCACACTTTGTAATAAACTAAGCTGTCGCAATTTGTATTAATTCCGTCGCACTTTGTTATAAACTTAAATTATTTTCTTTGGTCAAACATGCAAGTCTTTTCTGCCTTAATTAATCACGTGACCAACAAGAATCGCTTTTATGAAAGACATGAAACTTCCTGTGATATGCCACCAAAAAAAAGATATGAATCGTTTCATATATTTGAATTCAGAAGTATTGAATAATAATAATAATAACTTTATTTCTATAGCGCTCTTATCCTATGTTCAAGGCGCTTTACAATCATGTAAACAACATTATTGAAAAATATTTACAAATTTACTACCATATCCTAATATATTTACAATGGATAAAAAAGGAAAAATTGAAACTAAAACAACTATTAAACCATATTCATAATGATAAAAAAAAGGGAAAAAATTAAAGCTAACGCAATATATACAATAACAAAAATAACAAAAGCAACATTTATCAACAGAAAATTCATGAATAACCTGGCATTCGTCGTCCCAATCCATGTTTGCTTGTCACGTGACACGTGAAGCCTTCGGGGTGGGGGGTGGGGATAATCCCATATTCATGTATGGTCTAGGCAGGTAAGTATCGCTGAGCATCTGGAACCTTAAATAGGGTATCATTTTTTACCTTGTTTGCTTTGTTTCTTCGGTTTGATCCTTAGATAGTGTAACTCAGGTAGTAATGGATGGTTTGGTTTAATATCCTTTCCATTTTGTGGAAAAAAAAATAATAATCCTGAACACGCTCAGAAGAATTGCAAGGTCTTACAAGTCGTCCGCAGGGAAGGAGAATTTTTTACTATCCCCACGGTATTTGCTTTAGAGGGCTCCATAGCAAAAAAATTGTTTTAAAATGGAAAGATACTCCTTTTTCTCCTATATGGGACCAAATCAAGAGCGAATAATGGACCAAATGGTCAGACGGCTCAGTGTATGACCCCAAGTGAGTTTTATAAAAACAGGTACATACAAAGGTATTGGCCAGCGACTAACTGGATTTTGTGTGTTTATGTAGCTGTCGTGGTTCGACGGTTTGCCACTGGTGACGTTTTTGTTTATTTGCAGTAAATTACATTTTAAATTTTTACAGGCCTCGTCTGATTAAGTTGGCCAAAATATAGAAGCCACTATTACTTCTGTAACAATTGCATGCAAACCATCTATTACAATAGCAAGGTTTAAGAGTACAGAATTTCGTACGTCAGGTAACTAATCAACATTAATTTAAAAAAAATACTTAAATGGTTTGAATGAGCGGAGATATAAATTAGAAATTAAAGTTAATTAATTTGTAAGTTACGTGCTTGCAGACGACATCATCTTTGTTTACGAAGTACTATTTGTGACCACATTGAGACAACAACTCAAACGCGGTGAATTCCAACACTGAAAAACGGCTGTTGTTTTACTGACAAGCAGATAAGGTTGACGTAAAACTAGAAAGGAAAATACAATAGAAAGATCTTAATTACATGCGACGAGAAATGTACTAAGTAAACAAATACGAATACAAACTTAACTAGAAAATTACAACAGGCGAAATAATAAACCAAATAAAAGAGAAAACGAAAGAAAGACTAATACCTTGTGAGCCTATTATAAATTTGTCCAGAAAAACCAAAATCGATCGCTGGACTAGCGAGCGAAGTAATCTCTCTGACCGCCGAGCTAACGATCATGCAACTTAAAAAATAACGGCTTGGTCACCTGACCCCAAAAGGGCGCGAAAATTACACTACCGCGCGGTCCTGGGCTGGCTAGTAGCCACATGTCTCCCCACAGTGGGAATCCACTGTCTAAAGTAAAGTGTTCCTTACATATTTATCAAACGATTACAAGTTCTAAGACAAAGTTCCGATCAAGGAATCTGGATAAGAACCAACTTATGGACTGGTCGCTCGAGGTAATGAACAGCATCAATTCTTCGTCCTCGCTTGTCAAGACTGCGCGTGGCGATAGCAAGCTTCACCTTTCTGACAAGGCCATCTTCACTTGTAAAAGCGTCTTCAACTCTTGCCAATTTCCACATGTTCCTAGGTGCGTTCTCATCTTTAATCACGACAATGTCGCCTACAAGCATGTTACGCTGTGGTTTGACCCATTTCTTCCGGAGCTGGAGTGTTTGCAGAAATTCCTTTCTCCATCTTTCCCAAAACACGTTTGCCAAGTGCTGGACTCTTCTCCATGTCTTGCGAAGGTAGATGTCCTCTCTAACGAATAAGCCTGGGGGAGGCATCAGTACCTTACTCTTCATCGTCAACAAGTGATTTGGCGTTAGAGGTTCTGCTGAATCGGGAGACGACATGTCATTCAAGGCCAGTGGCCTAGAGTTGACTATTGCTTGGACCTCTTTCATAAGAGTACGAAAACTCTCATCGTTCAATTGGCTGCCACATTCTTCTAACAAGGGGGCAAGTACGCTCCTAACTGTCCTAATTTGACGCTCTCATGAGCCACCCATGTGGCTCGCAGAGGGGGGATTCAATTTGAAATCAACCCATTCACAGTTCTCTTTCAACAGGCTGATGCGCACTTTATCTTGATCTAACTCCTTCAAAGCTTCCTTTAGTTCTCGATGGGCGCCAATAAAATTCGTACCTTGGTCTGACCTAAGTTGGCGAATAGGACCACGTTCTGCTTGAAAGCGTCTAAGGGCGTTGATAAATGAGTCAGTTTCCAGTGTATTTGCGGTCTCGATATGAATGGCTCGAGATGACATACATGTGAACAACACGCCATACCTCTTCACGTCCTTACGACCTTCTTTCACCACAAAGGGACCAAAGTAATCTACTGCACTGTATGTAAACGGAGCTGCAGGTTCTATCCGGTATTCAGGAAGGTCGGCTAGCTTCTGGTGCTGCGGAGGAAGGCGCAGCCTTCTGCACATGACACACTTAAAAACAAAACGAGAGACGGCGGAAGTGCCACCAATTATCCAGTAACCGCGTTGACGCACTTCATTATGAGTCATTCCATAACCTTGATGCTGGGTCTCTTCATGGCAGTGTTTGAGAATAAGATAAGTGATATGAGACTTTCTAGGCAGGATAACAGGGTGTTTAACATTTTCTGATATGATAGCCCTTCTAAGGCGTCCCCCTACACGCAAAATGCCATTTGAATCCAAGAACGGATCGAGTCGGTATAAGCTACTGCATTTCTTGAGGCTGAAGTTGCGCTGCTTGGCTGTTTTCCTGTCATGGAATTCTTCACTTTCTTGCAGCGATGACAAGATCTTGATTTCGTCCTTAAAATGCTCATGCTGAAGTCAGCGAATAATTTCTATCTCCGCTTGACCACTTTCATTGACGTTCACCGGTTGGTATCTGACGACTTGCTCAGCTTCCTTTCCCTCCTTTAAACGCTGTTTAAGTCGCAAGCAAACTGCTATAGCCCTCTTTGCTCTGAACCAGTCAGAAAACCGACCCAATCGGCTAATCTCAAAATGAACTGGATGTGTCTCGTTTGTTTGTGTCACCAGTGATGCTCTCGTCACTTCGGGGTCGTCAGAATCTAATGGTTGCGGATTTTCCTCTACTTCTGTTCGATTATCACCCGGACTCCAGAGGAAGTTTGGGCCTCTAAGCCACCTGGAATCATCGTCTACAAGCTGACGAGCTGTAAGGCCTCGAGAGGCGGAATCGGCTGGATTCGACTTTGATTCAATGTACTGCCACTGTTGAGGACCGGTGTGATCATGAATCTGCTGAATGCGATTTGCCACGAAGGTGTGAAAGCGCTTAGTCTCGTTGTTGATGTAACCAATCACAACCCTGCTGTCTGTCCAAAAGAATTCTGATACGTCTTGGTAATCAAGTTCCTTCAGCAGCCATTGACTTATTTTAATGGAAACGCCAGCAGCTTGCAACTCTAATCGAGGAACTGTTATGAACTTTAACGGAGCAACACGGGCCTTTCCCATAAGAAAGGAACAGTAGGCTTGATTGTCCTTATTTAGAAGACGCAGATAGCTGCACTAACCAAACCCTGCTACGCTTGCGTCAGAGAAATGATGCACCTCCACTGCTTTAATTTCACCGAAACCCTCAGGTTTGTAACATCTAGGTATCTTGAGTTTCTCCAGCTCGTGCAACTCGTTTCGCCATCGTTTCCATTTCGGTCTAAGCTTCTCACCAATTGGGTCGTCCCAGTCGGCGTTGTTACGACATAAATCTTGTAGTATTTGTTTTCCCATCAGAATGAGGGGTGCCACAAAATCAAGTGGGTCATATACAGAACACACGGTGGACAGGATCCCTCACCTAGTAAGTGGACGATCTTGAATAACGATTCTGAACTGGAAGGTGTCTGACTCAGCACACCACATGATGCCGAGAGTTCGTTCTATTGGCAAGGGGTCACACGCGAGGTCCAATTCTTGTAATCCTTTTGCGCGATCTTCCGGGGCAACAGCCTGAATGACTTCTTTCTTATTGCTGCTCAACTTGTGTAATCTGAGGCCAGCCTTTGCACACATGGCTTGTGTGTTACGAATGAGGTCGACGGCAGTTTTAACAGATGGTACTGACTTCAATCCATCGTCTACATAAAAGTCGTTACGCACAAAGTTTGCCGCGTTCGTGCCAAACTCCATTTCTCCGTCATCGGCCGCTCTCTTGAAGCCAAAGTTTGCGCACCCTGGAGACGAGACCGCTCCGAAAAGGTGTACTTTCATTCTATATTCCCCTGGGTCGTTCTTTATATCTCCTTTATCCCACCAGAAGAATCTGAGGAGGTCTCTGTGTTCTTTATTGACGAAGAACTGATGAAACATCCCTTTCACATCACAGGTCACGGCTACCCACTCTTGGCGGAAACGGCAGAGGACACCTGTTAAACTGTTTGTCATGTCAGGTCCTGAAAGTAAGCTCTTATTCAAGGATGTTCCTTTGAACGTTGCACTGCAGTCAAAGACCACTCTTATCTGTGAAGGTTTCTTGGGATGGTAGATCCCATGATGTGGAACGTAGTTAATCTTGCCTTCTCCGATCGCACTGTTAATCCTTTCTTCCAAAGGAACTTCCTCTGCGCAATTCTTAATGGTTTCCTCCATGAAGTCCGTGTAATCTTTGTGAAAACTTGGGTCTCTCTTGAAACGCGCCTTTAGCGTAAGCAATCTTCTCAACGCTAGAGATTTGTTGCTAGGCAGCTTAACATCTTGTGAAGGAAGCGGTAACGGCATTTCGTAGTGGCCATCACTGGTCTTGTGGATACCTTTGACCAATATTTCTAGAAATCTTCTATCATCAACTGACAGGGCTCGCATATGTGAATTCTTCGGTTCAACTATTTCCTGAAAGTCTCTTTCAAACATCTGCTTAACGCACGCAGGGCTTATGATCTCTTTCGTCCTAGTCTCCAAGGCAAAGCTTGTCTCCTCTCGTGACACAATTCTGTTCGTCCAACTTCCAGGCGAGTCTTCATAATCTCCAGGTGGAGTCTTACACACTCTGCCAATAATACCCCATCCAAGGTCAGTTTTGATACCATATGGATCATGGTCTGCTCCTGGGATCACTTCACGTGGCTTAATAGCCTTAGCACAGTTAGTTCCTATCAACAGTCCGACCTCTATATCATCTCTGTAAGGCATGAGCTCCGACGCAATACGGTTAAGATGATCCCACTGCATGGCAACCTCAGGCTTTGGAATCTGAGAGGGCTTATACGGTATACTGTTTCTCGTGTAGACCTTTGGTAAGGGGATTCTACCCTGTCTCTTGAAATCTGTTACCACGAGGCATTGTACTTTCTTGCATTGGATCAACTCATCGTCTTTGTGCATCGTTGACAAGCGCAGGTGACTTTCTACCCCATCAACCTTCAGCGTCTCCCTTAACTGATCTGTGATGAAACTGGCATTCGACTGGCAATCAATCAGGGCATACGTCAGAACACACTGGTCATCATTAGAGCTTGAAACCCAAACTGGAACTATCAAGCTTTGGTCATGTCCGAGCTGCTGACCTTCAATGGAGCAGACACTTGTGCACTTAGCTGTAGCATCGCCTTCATCGGGGTGGATAATCTCTGCATTGGAGGCGCCTGTACAGCTAACTGATGCCTTAGGAATTTGTACCTTAGCTTCATCAGCATTTTCCTTGTGCAGACAGGTTGGGTGTTTCTGTTTGCATTTCTTGCAACTTGGAACACTTTCACACTTGTACTCTTTTGCCATGTGACCATGAGTTAAGCACTTTAGGCAAAGTCCCTTTCTTATGATGAAGTGGATTCTCTCATTCCGGGGTTTCTTCATGAATTCTCTGCACGAATCAAGATCATGTGACCTATAACCACAGCAAAGACAGGCTGCTTTCCTTTCATCCTTTGGTGTTGGCCCTTTGTTTGCTCCTGTAGCAAGTGTGTTAGCGTCATCACCCTTTCGATTTCCAAACCTTGTTTTGGGATTTCTGGCCTTGATGTCTTTCGTGAATCTGTTCGTGTCTAAGTTTGTAAGTACAGGAAGGCACTGTATTTCTGCAGTCTCAGCAACGAATTTAACAAACTCCGAGAAGGGGGGAAACTTTCTGTCACCGTGCTTGATTTGATAGTCTCTCACTCTGACTCCCCATTTAGGAAGTGCCCAGCCAGGCAGAAAATTTAGCAGCTGCTTATTGTCATGTTGTTTGTTTAGGGTTTCAAGATCTTCTACGCACCGCATGGCCAGTTCACATGTTTTGAGGAAATCTGCGAATTCTCGCAAAGCGGATCCATCTTTGGGTGGAATCTTTGGCCAACCTTCCAACCTTTTGCGGAAAGCATCTGCAACAACAGCGGGGTGCCCGAATCGTCTTTCAAGAATCTTCTTAGCTTCTTCATAAGCGTCACCAGTTTGGACGAACTGATATCCTTCGACAATTTTCTTAGGAGGCCCCGACAAGTACTGCAGAAGGTACAGCATTTTCTCGTTCGTGTTAGTAGCCCTTTTCTCAATCACAGTTTCGAAGGCAACCTTCCATGTTGGCCAACCAAGGGGGTCTCCACTGAATACTGTTAGGTGAGGCGTCGGTAATCTTAACGCCTCCATGCCTTCAGCTATCGCCTCAGCGATTGCACGGTGCTGATTTTCACTACTGGCAGGTCCACTAAAGGGCTGGGTGAAAGCAACTCTTGGTACTGAACGAGAGGGAATCTTCCCCGGCAGGTCTTGCACACCACCTTGGGTTTCCTTTTGATCTGAGCTAGTTCCTTGCACCATGTTTAGATGTGTGCCAAGGGCCATTTCTGGCGACATGGAAGGATGTTCATCTTTGGCCGAAGGTTCAAACAAGAATGGTAAAGGATCCTGACTGCCGGTGGAGGAGAGAGTTGTTAAAGACGAGACGTAGTTGCGAGTCCGTTCATCCTTATCGTCTTTAGTGATCCCGAAATGGTCAAGGTTCAGCAACTTGGGGTTCCCTTCTTCATCTTCTATCTTCGCCACCGCATCTGCTTCTGCTTTAGCACCTTCGTAACTCTTCAGTCTTTGAATTTCTTCTATTTCGAATTTCTTCCTTTGCATTTCCATTTGCTTTTGAGCTTCAATTCTTGCATATTGCATTTCCACCTTCCTCTTGGCCAACTCAGTCATAGTTTTAATATTCATTAAAGAAATTTGAGAGGCACTTGATTGCTTTGAAGAACGACTACTTTTCTTGGACGATGACGTTTTTCCACTACGACGCGACCGCAATTCCACCTTTTCCAGTTCGAAAATCCTTTCACCAATCCTTTTCCTCAACTCCATTGCTTGCCTGTTCAAGTAATCTATTTCACGAGCCACATCATTGGCATATTCGCTTGGTGATAGCAGCACGAACTCCGAGGATCCCTCCCTTGTAGTCTTCTATAAACGTTCTCTCTTTTCTCAAAGCCTCTGCATCTGACAGCTCCGTCCAGCTCATATCTAGAGCGTTTAGCTTATCTTCTAATTTCTTCTTACATTGATTGTAATTCTTTTTCCGAAGAGGGAGCTGATAATCCCACCCTCTTTCAGTAGGAACGCGAACGCGAGTACTCCTTCTGATTCCAGGAACATCAATCCCGGCCGCTGTTTCATCGAAGTTCAAATCCGATCCATCTTCCACAACTTCGGAAGTCCGGTCCATGATTCCAAACTCTCAACAAGAGCGGTTCGAATCTTGCACGGCACAAGTTTTACTGTGACCACATTGAGACAACAACTCAAACGCGGTGAATTCTAACACTGAAAAACGGCTGTTTTTTTACTGACAAGTAGATAAGGTTGACGTAAAACTAGAAAGGAAAATACAATAGAAAGATCTTAATTACATGCGACGAGAAATGTACTAAGTAAACAAATACGAATACAAACTTAACTAGAAAATTACAACAGGCGAAACAATAAACCAAATAAAAGAGAAAACGAAAGAAAGACTAATACCTTGTGAGCCTATTATAAATTTGTCCAGAAAAACCAAAATCCATCGCTGAACTAGCGAGCGAAGTAATCTCTGACCGCCAAGCTAACGATCATGCAACTTAAAAAATAACGGCTTGGTCACCTGACCCCAAAAGGGCGCGAAAATTACACTACCGCGCGGTCCTGGGCTGGCTAGCAGCCACACTATTCATATTTTGGCATTACATTAAAGTTGACGAAGTAAGTTGAATCACTCAAAAAATATTACAAAGTGCGATGGAATTATTACAAATTGCGACCGCTTAGTTTATGACAAAGTGCGATGGACAGGTATTACAAATTGCGACAGCTTTTTTTAATTACAAAGTGCGACACTGTTTATTACAAATTGCGACAGACCTTACAAAGTGCGATGAATTTATTACAAATTGCGACAGGTATTACAAAGTGCGATGATTATTACAAATTGCGACAGTACACTGAATGGGGAAACCCATCCTCGGAGACCCACGGGCAGTCAGTCGGGTCAGGAGAAAGGGCGTGACGAAAGTTTTCAAGTACGGGCGAAAGAGCCCCTGGGTACCGACATTCACCGAACTATTTCCAAAAATTTAAGCGGATGCTGGCTCCTGATTGGGCACAAAAAATGTATTATTATTGTACCCAATCGGCGAACAGTTTCTCCTGAGTTCTTGTCGTGAGTTCGTACATGACGGCTATTGCTTCAATCACGGCTTGTCTGGCTCATGCACCAAAGGAATGCACGCAGTCAGGAAACTTTCAGTTTGACATTGAGCTTACAACAGGTATTGACGCTTGCATCGGTCACGTCTTGCGTAAATATTAGGGAATTTTTAAAAGATACCACGACGGCTGACAACCACGAAAACGTCGCATGGAAAAGGGAATACACACTTTTTAGTTTCTATCTATTTCTATTTGTCAAGGCAAGCGAACTCTTCTGGAGCTGAATTTCTATCAACATATCCAAGTTCATGAAGAGAATGAATTTTGTCATTGCTTGTTTACGTCCTTCACAAAACATAAAGTTACCATTTTCACGGGTAGTCGTGCAGTTGACGGCAAAGAAATGTATAAAAAAGTGTGATGCACGTGCAAAGTTGTTGTTTTGCCCTGTCAAGCTATTGCTTATTTGACTTTCTCGTCGCCGCCGCATCTTTAACTTGCTTTTATTTGCGATACATCGTGATGAGTCAAAAACAGAGTATTCTCGGGGCAAATTGAATTGCTCCTGCAGATAGCAAACGTTTTTTCGACTCATCCGTAGTTCCTTCGTTTCTGGTTAGGGAAGTAGAAAATAAAAGTTTCCCTTGCTCGCACAAGCTTGGTGAACGAACCGGGCAGTAGCCGTCGTGTAGGAACTCACGAAAAGAACTCAGGAGAAACTGTTCGCCGATTGGGCACAATAATACAAAGCATTTTTTGTGCCCAATCAGGAGCTGGGATCCGCTTGAATTTTTGGAAACAGTTCGGTGAGGGTCGGTACCCAGGAGCTCTTTCGCCTGTACTTGAAAACTTTTGTCGCGCCCTTTCTTCTGACCCAATTGACTGCCCCTTGGTCTCCGAGGATGAGGGGAACCTCGATAACACTAAACACTTAATTTATTGGCTCTGTAACATGAAACAGTTAAATTTTAGGCATTTTCACACTGAGTAAAAATTCACTGAAACAGTAAATTTTTCCAAAAAGAAACAAAAAAGGCTCCAGAAGGCCAATATTATTTTGTCTAGTATATCAAGGAGTTTTCGGCCATTTTGCGAAAATTCGCGATTATTTCAGAAGACTTCAGAAGACTACCGAAGATTTAGGAAAATTTCCGAAGACCGCTGAAGATGTCCGAAGACTATCGAAGATTTCCGAGAAGAAGTATAAAAATTCTCGACTTTATTTTCGTCGTTATATTCACATATGAATGAAATATACTTTTATAGTGTCCAGATAGGATTTTTTCAGTGAGAGAAATTATCCCCACTTGTACCTGAAAACTCACTAGAACTTAAACAACACCGGAGGGAAATCCTGTCGATGCCGCAATGATTCGACTTCGCCCTGACGCTGACCAAAGGATCGTGACACTTGATACGGGATGGTCACCAGTATTCCCCAGCCCAGAATACTCTTGCTCATAGGTCGAAAAAACAGACTACAGCCCCCCTGAGCAGAGGCTCAAAGTTCTTGGGTGATTTTATTACCGATTTCCCAAGAGCAGATAAATTCGAACGGAGACAACACGCCACTTGCACATCTCCCATAATGCACCTTATTTACCCCCGGGATTTGCCCCCAAATTTTGCACAAGCACTGCTTTCAATTTCTCTTGGGAGGCTGTAATACCCAGGAGAAATGACAAACAAATGTTATGCAAAATTTTGGGGGGCAAATAAGGTGCATTATGGGAGATGTGCAAGTGGCGTATGCTAAAAGATTATGGGTCAGTTATTTAAACGGAGTTTAGCCAGTGTTTAACAAAACCGTGTTCTAAACCATTTTCAGTTTGTCGAACGCTTTTATGTAAACGCCATTTATCGTGAAAAATTTCATGAAAGAATGTGGCGCAGACTAGAAAAGCATTTGTCCTCTTAACATAACCCACTGAATAAGAGATCTGGAGGTCCAAAGATTTCCTAAACCGCGGTCTAACTTAGATTTCATGTAAATAACCGACCCTATGGGTTTTTCACGAAAAAACGCTCCAAACACTTAACATTATTTTCTCCGAAAACAGTAAATATTTAAAAAATTGGCCAGTTTAACAGCAAACACTAAAACGTTTGGGCAAATAACACTAAACACTAAACCCCATTCAGACCCTCTTCTGGCCTAGTAATATTCTTAGCTACCATTTGTTTTTTCTTCAGAAAATATAACCCAATTTAAGAACCTTTATTGTTTCTTTAAGAAGTAAAAACCTATTTAAGAACTTAAATAGCCTATTTCTATGTTAATTAATATTCTATATCAAACCTGTTTAGGCTAATTTGGGAACACGCAGGTTCTTACTCACAGGTTTTTACTGTAACAATTTGCATCAAGACGTTTTCACAAATGTTCTATGGTTACTTTTTGACCTGCTTGATGTTGTTTTAACATTTCTTTAGTTCTTCTCACTTGATTGTAAGTTTTTCTTGCAAAAATATTACAATTTGCGTCAGAACGTTGTCACAAATTGCGTAGACCGACGATTATTGCAAAATTCTGCAACCCTGTAAATTTAAAAAATGCGTAGCCTCCATTCACCACAAAATGCTGCTACCCTTGGTATAAAATGAGCAAGTTATAACAAAATACGTCATTATTACAAAATCCCGCAGAACACCAGTCCTTTGCGACTGTATGCCTGTGAAGTTGACTCAAATTCACTTTGCGGGAATGCCGCAGGTAAAAATAATTTTAAATAGTTCTTTAAAAGTAGCCAAAAATAGAAGCTCTTACTGTTGACCGTTTTGCTGCCTAGCAGCCAAAGAAAAGAAACGCAAAAGCTTTCCATTTTAATTATGCTAATAATACAAATTCAATATTCACACTTTGGAGTTCCCTAAGCCCTCCCACTCCCCTCCCCTCCCCCTCCCCCTGATTAAAAGTGGAGATTAGTCGACAGAAACCGACAGTTGTAAAAGCTAATACTTTTTAGCTAGGCATAAAGAACTACACAAATTAATTGACCGTTCCTAGCTGAATGAATTTCTTCAAGAAGATGGCGGTGGCAAGGAGCTGCCATTTCTTCTGTTGCTACTGGTAACCAAGGCTCTGTGATAGTATCACAGTACGGTTCTAGTAAAACTGCAGTGTTTGTATGGGATAAAAATACGAATGTAAAATTTGTAGGAAATACTAATGCAACTCATTCTGCTGTTAGTTGTTGTTGCTCAAACGAAGTCTCGTGATAATTTGCTCAAATTCACCCCCTCCATTCAATAAAATACACAAGGTGGGGACACAATATATAACTTCGTTTGAGCTTAAGGACAATTAAGGCAACAACCAACTGTAGAGTAAGTTTCATTGACTACATTCAGTATTTCCTACAAGTTTTACGATCGCATTTTTACCCCATACAAACACTGTAATTTTACTGGCCCTCTACTGTGATATTATCACTGAACCTGGGTTACCTGTGGTGATGCCGTTGCAGTAGCTTTCATGTTGCCGTAGTCCTCTTCCCCTGCAGATTAGGTACCGCACCGACTCATGTGGGCTATAAATAGACAGGCACTTACATTTATTTTAGTTGAGAAGGATAATAAAAGTAGCGTTGACGTCGATCCAACATGACAAGAAAGACAGTTCTGAATTAAGAACTGATCTCTGATAGGTTTTTCTTGGAGTAATAAATTAGAGAAATGGGATTGAGAATACAATATTGTCGGCTAATGTGTTGTTGCAGAAAATCATCGAAGGGTGTTTAGAAGAAAGAACGATGGCGGGAGAAATTGAACTAAACCTCGCAGAGTTTTCGGACTATCCTACAGGAGAGACTGAGCTAAGTGAAGATCAAAAAGGATTCCTAGAAGCGGTTAATGCCGGAAACTATAACAAAGTGCTGGAATACATCTTGCAGACGTCTGTTGATGTGAACTGCGTAAACCTTCTCGGAGAAACGGCTCTTCAAATAGCAGTGAACAACAACTATCACGATATTGCCAAACTTCTTCTTAACCAAGGAGCAGATGTCGGCACGGCGTTACTGCATGCCGTCGGAATTGAATCGACATTCTGGGTGCAGGCTTTACTTAAGACGAAAGAAAAAAGCAACGGAGCATCAGAGACTACGTCACAACGAACAAGCCCAGATCAGGAAGACGGTAGTGAGCACATGTCGCACATGTCGCCTTTAATTTTGGCTGCGAAAAACGACAATCAAGAGATTGTGAAGATCTTTCTTGAGAAAGATTACGCAATTGACGAGCCGCATAAACGATCTTGCAAATGCGATAAATGTGAAGGTCCAGGCCGCCTTGGGGGTTCCATTCATCGTCTGCATTGCTACCAAGCGCTCGCTAGCCCTGTTTACTTGTGTTTGTCTTATTTACTCGACACTCCACCCAGTGAAGATCAAGATATAAAGACATCCAAAGACCCGATCATTCGCGCACTCCTTTTAAACCGGAAATTGGAAAAGCTTGTGAAAGTGGAATACGAGCTTAAGAATGAATACCAGAAGCTCATAATTAGTTGCGAAGAATTCGCTGTGTCGCTCCTCAAGAAATGCCGAACGATGGAAGAAATCCGCTGTTTGATGAGTGTGCCGGGAATTGAAAAACTTAAATACGTTGAGGTTAGAGGAGGAACACAAGCGAAGAAGCTAAGCGTGCTTAATTTTGCCATCACTAATAAGAATGAGAAGGTGAGAATTGCTGGATTAGACGTGAGTATTAAAATATGGCTTATTGGGCGAGCGGGCAGAAATAAGTTGGCCAATATCCATCCATCTTGACCTTACACTTGGTCAATAACGTATAAATATTTATTTTTAATTTTGTGAATTTTCGTGCTTGGTTATCGTAACCTAGATAAGAGGTGCTGCTTTCAAAAAATTGGCTAAAAATATTAATTCATTTACATTGCAATTGCATGTCAGTCCCCACACATCCTCAACAAATAGTTATGCCACACACCTATACACACACCTATTTCAATTAAGGTTGTTCCCTCCCGTTAACCCTTTTGTAGCAGGAAGTTCATCAGTCACGTTCACGTTCATTGAAATAATGGAGACCACTTGTGAGAAGGCGTTCAAGAGAGCTTTCAAGTCAAATGGCTGCTAAAATTCTTAAGCATGAGGGAGCTAAAGAATTTCATTTTTAAAACCTCACAGTAGGAAATTAGAAGCCTCTTTTTAACAACATTAAACCGCCTGACTCAGGCCCGTAGGAACGAATTTGAAAGTGAGAGGGCACGACTATCGTGGCCGACCTTCCCCCCCGCCAAATCTTGAAAGTCTAAGCAGTCAA
>CALNXK010000746.1:0-64025 GCA_942486035.1 Porites lobata | reverse complement strand
AGGCTTGTTTGCTATATAAAACGTCGAAAATCGTTTTTTCACGGTCTATTTTCACGATCTATGACATGAGAATAAAGGAGGTTACAAGGGGTTACAGGGGGTTACAAGGGGTTACAAGGGGTTACAGGGGGTTAAAAGGGGTTACAAGGGGTGACAGGGGGTGACAAGGGGTTACAAGGGGTGACAGGGGCTGACAAGGGGTTATAGGGGGTTGCAAAGGATTATAGAAACCTTTCTTTTTAACTAGAACGTTCCCAGATACTTTTTCTTGGTCTATTTTGCATAAAAATCAAAGTTGAAGAAATCTCTAATTTTTGATCAAAACGATGGACTAACCCGTTTGGAAAAATTCTAATTTTGCGTTTTTCGTAAACAGTTGTTTTTATAGTCTTTAAAGGCTTCTCTTTTTATCTAGAACGTCAGCAAACACTTTTTCTCGATCTATTTTTGATAAATACAAAAGATGAAAAAACTTCAACTTTTTGACCAAAATCATGGACTGTCCCCTTTGCAAAAATGCCAATTTTGCCTTCTTTTTAAATCCATGTTTATATTGTCTAGAAAGGCTTGTTTTCTAACGAGAACGTCACCAAATACTTTTTCTGGGTGTATTTTGCATAAAACGAAAGGTTCACAAAATTTCCAATTTTTGACCAAAACAATGGACTAACCCTGTTGCAAAAATGCCAATTTTGCCTTCTTTTTAAATCCATGTTTATATTGTCTAACAAGGCTTGATTTCTAACGAGAACGTCACCAAATACTTTTTCTGGGTGTATTTTGCATAAAACGAAAAAGGTGG
Organism: Porites lobata; assembly: GCA_942486035.1. NCBI lineage: Eukaryota > Metazoa > Cnidaria > Anthozoa > Scleractinia > Poritidae > Porites > Porites lobata. The sequence continues at coordinate 63,223 of CALNXK010000746.1, read as the reverse complement.
ACCTTTGGAAAATTTCCAATTTTTTTTTTAAAAACAATGGACTAACGTCCCACTTTTCTCGATGTATTTTTGATAAATACAAAAATGAAAAAAAATTTTGCCTTCTTTTTAAATCCATGTTTATATTTTCTAGAAAGGCTTGTTTTCTAACGAGAACGTCACCAAATACTTTTTTTGGGTGTATTTTGCATAAAACGAAACGTTTACAAAATTTCAAATTTTTGACCAAAACCATGGACTAACCCCTTTGCAAAAATGCCAATTTTGTGGGTTTTGAAACCGATGTTTTTTTTTGTTCAGAAAGGCTTGTTTGCTATATAAAACGTCGAAAATCGTTTTTTCACGGTCTATTTTCACGATCTATGACATGGGAATACCAGGGGTTACAAGGGGGTTACAGAAAGGGGTTACAAGGGGTTACAAAGGGGTTACAGGGGGTTACAAGGGGTTAGGGGTTACAGGGGGTTACAAGTGGTTACAAGGGGTGACAGGGGGTGACAAGGGGTTACAGGGGGTTGCAAAGGATTATAGAAACCTTTCTTTTTAACTAGAACGTTCCCAGATACTTTTTCTTGGTCTATTTTGCATAAAAATCAAAGTTGAAGAAATCTCTAATTTTTGATCAAAACGATGGACTAACCCCTTTGGAAAAATTCTAATTTTGCGTTTTTCGTAAACAGTTGTTTTTATAGTCTTTAAAGGATTCTTTTTTTTATCTAAAACGTCAGCAAACACTTTTTCTCGATCTATTTTTGATAAATAAAAAAAAAAAAACTTCAACTTTTGACCAAAATCATGGACTGTTCCCTTTGCAAAAATGCCAATTTTGCCTTGTTTTTAAATCCATGTTTATATTGTCTAGAAAGGCTCGTTTTCTAACGAGAACGTCAGCAAATACTTTTTCTGGGTGTATTTTGCATAAAACGAAAGGTTCACAAAATTTCCAATTTTTGACCAAAACAATGGACTAACCCCGTTGCAAAAAGGCCAATTTTGCCTTCTTTTTAAATCCATGTTTATATTGTCTAAAAAGGCTTGTTTTCTAACGAAAACGTCACAAAATACTTTTTCTGGGTGTATTTTGCATAAAACGAAAGGTTCACAAAATTTCCAATTTTTGACCAAAACAATGGACTAACCCCGTTGCAAAAATGCCAATTTTGCCTTCTTTTTAAATCCATGTTTATATTGTCTAAAAAGGCTTGTTTTCTAACGAGAACGTCACCAAATACTTTTTCTGGGTGTATTTTGCATAAAACGAAAGGTTCACAAAATTTCCAATTTTTGACCAAAACCATGGACTAACCCCTTTGCAAAAATGCCAATTTTGTGGGTTTTTGAAACCGATGTTTTTTTTGTTCAGAAAGGCTTGTTTGCTATATAAAACGTCGAAAATCGTTTTTTCACGGTCTATTTTCACGATCTATGACATGGGAATACAAGGGGTTACAGGGGGTTACAAGGGGTTACAGGGGGTTACAAGGGGTTACAAGGGGTTACAGGGGGTTACAAGGGGTTACAAGGGGTGACAGGGGGTGACAAGGGGTTACAGGGGGTTGCAAAGGATTATAGAAACCTTTCTTTTTAACTAGAACGTTCCCAGATACTTTTTCTTGGTCTATTTTGCATAAAAATCAAAGTTGAAGAAATCTCTAATTTTTGATCAAAACGATGGACTAACCCCTTTGGAAAAATTCTAATTTTGCGTTTTTCGTAAACAGTTGTTTTTATAGTCTTTAAAGGCTTCTTTTTTATCTAAAACGTCAGCAAACACTTTTTCTCGATCTATTTTTGATAAATACAAAAGATGAAAAAACTTCAACTTTTTGACCAAAATCATGGACTATCCCCTTTGCAAAAATGCCAATTTTGCGTTCTCTTTAAATTCATTTTTATATTGTCTAAAAAGGTTTGTTTTCTAACGAAAACGTCAAAATGCCAATTTTGCCTTCTTTTTAAAATGTTTATTTTCTAAAAGGCTTGGAACGTCACCAAATACGTGTTTTGTATTTTGCATAAAACGAAACGTTTACAAAATTTCAAATTTTTGACCAAAACCATGGACTAACCCTTTGCAAAAATGCCAATTTTGTGGGTTTTTGAAACCGATGTTTTTTTTGTTCAGAAAGGCTTGTTTGCTATATAAAACGTCGAAAATCGTTTTCACGGTCTATTTTCACGATCTATGACATGGGAATACAGGGGGGGGTTACAAGGGGTTACAAGGGGTTACAAAGGGGTTACAAGGGGTTACAAGGGGTTACAGGGGGTTACAAGGGGTGACAAGGGGGGGGTGACAGGGGGGGTTACACAGGGGTTGCAAAGGATTATAGAAACCTTTCTTTTTAACTAGAACGTTCCCAGATACTTTTTCTTGGTCTATTTTGCATAAAAATCAAAGTTGAAGAGATCTCTTATTTTTGATCAAAACGATGGACTAACCCTTTGGGAAAAATTCTTATTTTGCGTTTTTCGTAAACAGTTGTTTTTATAGTCTTTAAAGGATTCTTTTTTTTTATCTAAAACGTCAGCAAACACTTTTTCTCGATCTATTTTTGATAAATACAAAAGATGAAAAAACTTCAACTTTTTGACCAAAATCATGGACTGTTCCCTTTGCAAAAATGCCAATTTTGCCTTCTTTTTAAATCCATGTTTATATTGTCTAAAAACTCTTGTTTTCTAACGAGAACGTCACCAAATACTTTTTCTGGGTGTATTTTGCATAAAACGAAAGGTTCACAAAATTTCCAATTTTTGACCAAAACAATGGTTTTAACCGATTTTTTTTTGTTCAAAAGGCTTGTTTGCTATATAAAACGTCGAAAATTTTGCTATTTTTTTTAAATCCATGTTTATATTGTCTAAAAAGGCTTGTTTTTTGGGGGGTGAAAACGTTGCAAAGGAAAATACTTTTTTTCCCTGGATGTATTTTGGTCTATTTTAAAAAAAAAGGTTCACAAAATTTTTCAATTTTTGACCAAAACAATGGACTAACCCCTTTTGCAAAAATGCCAATTTTGCCTTCTTTTTAAATCCATGTTTATATTGTCTAAAAAGGCTTGTTTTCTAACGAGAACGTCACCAAATACTTTTTCTGGGTGTATTTTGCATAAAACGAAACGTTCACAAAATTTCAAATTTTTGACCAAAACAATGGACTAACCCCGTTGCAAAAATGCCAATTTTGCCTTCTTTTTAAATCCATGTTTATATTGTCTAAAAAGGCTTGTTTTCTAACGAGAACGTCACCAAATACTTTTTCTGGGTGTATTTTGCATAAAACGAAACGTTCACAAAATTTCAAATTTTTGACCAAAACCATGGACTAACCCCTTTGCAAAAATGCCAATTTTGTGGGTTTTTGAAACCGATGTTATTTTTGTTCAGAAAGGCTTGTTTGCTATATAAAACGTCGAAAATCGTTTTTTCACGGTCTATTTTCACGATCTATGACATGGGAATACAAGGGGTTACAAGGGGTTACAGGGGGTTACAAGGGGTTACAAGGGGTTACAAGGGGTTAGAGGGGGTTACAAGGGGTTACAAGGGGTGACAGGGGGTGACAAGGGGTTACAGGGGGTTGCAAAGGATTATAGAAACCTTTTTTTTAACTAGAACGTTCCCAGATACTTTTTCTTGGTCTATTTTGCATAAAAATCAAAGTTGAAGAAATCTCTAATTTTTGATCAAAACGATGGACTAACCCCTTTGGAAAAATTCTAATTTTGCGTTTTTCGTAAACAGTTGTTTTTATAGTCTTTAAAGGCTTCTTTTTTATCTAAAACGTCAGCAAACACTTTTTCTCGATCTATTTTTGATAAATACAAAAGATGAAAAAACTTCAACTTTTTGACCAAAATCATGGACTGTCCCCTTTGCAAAAATGCCAATTTTGCCTTCTTTTTAAATCCATGTTTATATTGTCTAGAAAGGCTTGTTTTCTAACGAGAACGTCACCAAATACTTTTTCTGGGTGTATTTTGCATAAAACGAAACGTTTACAAAATTTCCAATTTTTGACCAAAACCATGGACTAACCCCTTTGCAAAAATGCCAATTTTGTGGGTTTTTGAAACCGGTGTTTTTTTTCGTTCAGAAAGGCTTGTTTGCTATATAAAACGTCGAAAATCGTTTTTTCACGGTCTATTTTCACGATCTATGACATGGGAATACAAGGGGGTACAGGGGGGTTACAAGGGGTTACAGGGGGTTACAAGGGGTTACAAGGGGTTACAGGGGGTTACAAGGGGTTACAAGGGGAGACAGGGGGTGACAAGGGGTTACAGGGGGTTGCAAAGGATTATAGAAACATTTTCTTTAAACTAGATCGTTCCCAGATAGTTTTTCTTGGTCTATTTTGCATAGAAATCAAAGTTGAAGAAATCTCTAATTTTTGATCAAAACGATGGACTAAGCCGTTTGGAAAAATTCTAATTTTGCGTTTTTCGTAAACAGTTGTTTTTATAATCTTTAAAGGCTTCTTTTTTATCTAAAACGTCAGCAAACACTTTTTCTCGATCTATTTTTGATAAATACAAAAGAGGAAAAAACTTCAACTTTTTGACCAAAATCATGGACTGTCCCTTTGCAAAAATGCCAATTTTGCCTTCTTTTTAAATCCATGTTTATATTGTCTAGAAAGGCTTGTTTTCTAACGAGAACGTCACCAAATACTTTTTCTGGGAGTATTTTAAATAAAACGAAACGTTTACAAAATTTCCAATTTTTGACCAAAACCATGGACTAACCCCTTTGCAAAAATGCCAATTTTGTGGGTTTTTGAAACCGATGTTTTTTGGTTCAGAAAGGCTTGTTTGCTATATAAAACGTCGAAAATCGTTTTTTCACGGTCTATTTTCACGATCTATGACATGGGAATAGAAGGGGTTACAGGGGGTTACAAGGGGTTACAGGGGGTTACAAGGGGTTACAAGGGGTTACAAAGGGGGTTAGGGGTTACAAGGGGGGTTACAAGGGGTGACAGGGGGTGACAGGGGGGGGGGTTACAGGGGTTGCAAAGGATTATAGAAACCTTTCTTTTTAACTAGAACGTTCCCAGATACTTTTTCTTGGTCTATTTTGCATAAAAATCAAAGTTGAAGAAATCTCTAATTTTTGATCAAAACGATGGACTAACCCGTTTGGAAAAATTCTAATTTTGCGTTTTTCGTAAACAGTTGTTGTTTTTATAGTCTTTAAAGGCTTCTTTTTTTTTATCTAAAACGTCAGCAAACACTTTTTTTTTCTCGATCTATTTTTGATAAATACAAAAGATGAAAAAAACTTCAACTTTTTGACCAAAATCATGGACTGTCCCCTTTGCAAAAATGCCAATTTTGCCTTCTTTTTAAATCCATGTTTATATTGTCTAGAAAGGCTTGTTTTCTAACGAGAACGTCACCAAATACTTTTTCTGGGTGTATTTTGCATAAAACGAAACGTTTACAAAATTTTTACAAAAATTTTTGACCAAAACCATGGACTAACCCTTTGCAAAAATGCCAATTTTGTGGGTTTTGAAACCGATTTTTTTTTTGTTCAGAAAGGCTTGTTTGCTATATAAAACGTCGAAAATCGTTTTTTCACGGTCTATTTATTTTATGACGATCTATGACATGGGGAATACAGGGGTTTAAGGGGGTTAGGGGTTACAAGGGGTTACAAGGGGTTACAAGGGGTTACAAGGGGTTACAGGGGTTACAAAGGGTTTACAAGGGGTGACAGGGGTGACAAGGGGTTACAGGGGGTTGCAAAGGATTATAGAAACCTTTTTTTTTTAACTAGAACGTTCCCAGATACTTTTTCTTGGTCTGTTTTGCATAAAAATCAAAGTTGAAGAAATCTCTAATTTTTCATCAAAACGATGGACTAACCCGTTTGGAAAAATTCTAATTTTGCGTTTTTTCGTAAACAGTTGTTTTTATAGTCTTTAAAGGCTTCTTTTTTTTATCTAAAACGTCAGCAAACACTTTTTCTCGATCTATTTTTTGATAAATACAAAAGATGAAAAAACTTCAACTTTTTGACCAAAATCATGGACTGTCCCCTTTGCAAAAAAATGCCAATTTTGCCTTCTTTCTAAATCCATGTTTATATTGTCTAGAAAGGCTTGTTTTCTAACGAGAACGTCACCAAATACTTTTTCTGGGTGTATTTTGCATAAAACGAAACGTTTACAAAATTTCCAATTTTTGACCAAAACCATGGACTAACCCCTTTGCAAAAATGCCAATTTTGTGGGTTTTTGAAAGCGATGTTTTTTTTGTTCAGAAAGGCTTGTTTGCTATATAAAACGTCGAAAATCGTTTTTTCACGGTCTATTTTCACGATCTATGACATGGGAATACAGGGGGTTACAAGGGGTTACATGGGGTTACAAGGGGTTACAAGGGGTTACAAGGGGTTACAGGGGGTTACAAGGGGTTACAAGGGGTTACAAGGGGTTACAGGGGGTTACAAGGGGTTACAAGGGGTGACAGGGGCTGACAAGGGGTTACAGGGGGTTGCAAAGGATTATAGAAACCTTTCTTTTTAACTAGAACGTTCCCAGATACTTTTTCTTGGTCTATTTTGCATAAAAATCAAAGTTGAAGAAATCTCTAATTTTTGATCAAAACGATGGACTAACCCGTTTGGAAAAGTTCTAATTTTGCGTTTTTCGTACACAGTTGTTTTTATAGTCTTTAAAGGATTCTTTTTTTTATCTAAAACGTCAGCAAACACTTTTTCTCGATCTATTTTTGATAAATACAAAACATGAAAAAACTTCAACTTTTTGACCAAAATCATGGGCTGTCCGCTTTGCAAAAATGCCAATTTTGCCTTCTTTTTAAATCCATGTTTATATTGTCTAGAAAGGCTTGTTTCCTAACGAGAACGTCACCAAATACTTTTTTTGGGTGTATTTTGCATAAAACGAAAGGTTTACAAAATTTCCAATTTTTGACCAAAACCATGGACTAACCCTTTTGCAAAAATGCCAATTTTGTGGGTTTTTGATACCGATGTTTTTTTTTTGTTCAGAAAGGCTTGTTTGCTATATAAAACGTCGAAAATCGAAAATCGTTTTCACGGTCTATTTTCACGATCTATGACATGGGAATACAGGGGTTACAAGGGGTTAAGGGGTTACAAGGGGTTACAGGGGGGTTACAAGGGGTTACAAGGGGTTACAAGGGGGGGGGGGGTTACAAGGGGTTACTGGGGGTTACTAGGGGTTACGGGGGGTTACAAGGGGTTAAAAGGGATGACAGGGGGTGACAAGCGGTTACAGGAGGTTGAAAAGGATTACAGAAACCTTTTTTTTTAACTAGAACGTTCCCAGATACTCTTTCTTGGTCTATTTTGCATAAAAATCAAAGTTGAAGAAATCTCTAATTTTTGATCAAAACGATGGGAAAATTCTAATTTTGCGTTTTTCGTAAACGGTTGTTTTTATAGTCTTTAAAGGCTTCTTTTTTTATCTAGAACGTCAGCAAACACTTTTTCTCGATCAATTTGTGATAAATACAAAAGATGAAAAAACTTCAACTTTTTGACCAAAATCATGGACTGTCCCCTTTGCAAAAATGCCAATTTTGCCTTCTTTTTAAATTCATGTTTATATTGTCTAGAAAGGCTTGTTTTCTAACGAGAACGTCACCAAATACTTTTTCTGGGTGTATTTTGCATAAAACGAAACGTTTACAAAATTTCCAATTTTTGACCAAAACCATGGACTAACCCCTTTGCAAAAATGCCAATTTTGTGAGTTTTTGAAACCGATGTTTTTTTTGTTCAGAAAGGCTTGTTTGCTATATAAAACGTCGAAAATCGTTTTTTCACGGTCTATTTTCACGATCTATGACATGGGAATACAGGGGGTTACAAGGGGTTACAGGGGGGTTACAAGGGGTTACAAGGGGCTGCAATTGGTTACAGGAGGTTACAAGGGGTTACAAGGGGTTAAACGGGTTACAGGGGTTACAAGGGGTTACAAGTGGTGACAGGGGGGGACAAGGGGTTACAGGGGGTTGGAAAGGATTATAGAAACCTTTCTTTTTAACTAGAACGTTCCCAGATACTTTTTCTTGGTCTATTTTGCATAAAAATCAAAGTTGAAGAAATCTCTAATTTTTGATCAAAACGATGGACTAACCCGTTTGGAAAAATTCTAATTTTGCGTTTTTCGTAAACAGTTGTTTTTATAGTTTTTATCTAAAACGTCAGCAAACACTTTTTCTCGATCTATTTTTGATAAATACAAAAGATGAAAAAACTTCAACTTTTTGACCAAAATGATGGACTGTTCCCTTTGCAAAAATGCCAATTTTGCCTTCTTTTTAAATCCATGTTTATATTGTCTAGAAAGGCTTGTTTTCTAACGAGAACGTCACCAAATACTTTTTCTGGGTGTATTTTGCATAAAACGAAACGTTTACAAAATTTCCAATTTTTGACCAAAACCATGGACTAACCCCTTTGCAAAAATGCCAATTTTGTGGGTTTTTGAAACTGATGTTTTTTTTTGTTCAGAAAGGCTTGTTTGCTATATAAAACGTCGAAAATCGTTTTTTCACGGTCTATTTTCACGATCTATGACATGGGAATACAGGGGGTTACAAGGGGTTACAGGGGGTTACAAGGGGTTACAAGGGGTGACAGGGGGTTACAAGGGGTTACAGGGGGTTGCAAAGGGGTTACAAGGGGTTACAGGGGGTTACAGGGGGTTACAAGGGGTTACAAGGGGTGACAGGGGGTGACAAGGGGTTACAGGGGGTTGCAAAGGATTATAGAAACCTTTTTTTTTAACTAGAACGTTCCCAGATACTTTTTCTTGGTCTATTTTGCATAAAAATCAAAGTTGAAGAAATCTCTAATTTTTGATCAAAACGATGGACTAACCCCTTTGGAAAAATTCTAATTTTGCGTTTTTCGTAAACAGTTGTTTTTATAGTCTTTAAAGGCTTCTTTTTTTATCTAGAACGTCAGCAAACACTTTTTCTCGATCTATTTTTGATAAATACAAAAGATGAAAAAACTTCAACTTTTTGACCAAAATCATGGACTGTCCTCTTTGCAAAAATGCCAATTTTGCCTTCTTTTTAAATCCATGTTTATATTGTCTAGAAAGGCTTGTTTTCTAACGAGAACGTCACCAAACTTTTTTTCTGGGTGTATTTTGCATAAAACGAAACGTTCACAAAATTTCCAATTTTTGACCAAAACAATGGACTAACCCTGTTTGCCAATTTTGCTTGTTTTCTAACGAGAACGTCATGGGGACATAAAACGAAACCAAAATATCAAATTTTTGACCAAAAAAACCCCTTTGCAAAAATGCCAATTTTGTGGGTTTTTGAAACCGATGTTTTTTTTTGTTCAGAAAGGCTTGTTTGCTATATAAAACGTCGAAAATCGTTTTTTCACGGTCTATTTTCACGATCTATGACATGGGAATACAAGGGGTTTCAGGGGGTTACAAGGGGTTACAGGGGGTTACAAGGGGTTAAAAGGGGAGACAGGGGGTGACAAGGGGTTACAAGGGGTTGCAAAGGATTATAGAAACATTTTCTTTAAACTAGATCGTTCCCAGATAGTTTTTCTTGGTCTATTTTGCATAAAAATCAATGTTGAAGAAATCTCTAATTTTTGATCAATACGACGAACTAACCCGTTTGGAAAAATTCTAATTATGCGTTTTTCGTAAACAGTTGTATTTATAGTCTTTAAAGGCTTCTTTTTTATCTAAAACCTCAGCAAACACTTTTTCTCGATCTCTTTTTGATAAATACAAAAGATGAAAAAACTTCAACTTTTTGACCAAAATCATGGACTGTCCCCTTTGCAAAAATGCCAATTTTGCCTTCTTTTTAAATCCATGTTTATATTGTCTAGAAAGGCTTGTTTTCTAACGAGAACGTCACCAAATACTTTTTCTGGGTGTATTTTGCATAAAACGAAACGTTTACAAAATTTCCAATTTTTGACCAAAACCATGGACTAACCCCTTTGCAAAAATGCCAATTTTGTGGGTTTTTGAAACCGATGTTTTTTTTGTTCAGAAAGGCTTGTTTGCTATATAAAACGTCGAAAATCGTTTTTTCACGGTCTATTTTCACGATCTATGACATTCACGGGGGTTACAAGGGGGTTACAGGGGTTACAAGGGGTTACAGGGGTTACAAGGGGTTACAAGGGGGGGTTACAAGGGGTTACAGGGGTTACAAGGGGTTACAAGGGGTTACAGGGGTTACAAGGGGTTACAAGGGGTGACAGGGGGTGACAAGGGGTTACAGGGGTTGCAAAGGATTATAGAAACCTTTTTTTTTAACTAGAACGTTCCCAGATACTTTTTCTTGGTCTATTTTGCATAAAAATCAAAGTTGAAGAAATCTCTAATTTTTGATCAAAACGATGGACTAACCCGTTTGGAAAAATTCTAATTTTGCGTTTTTCGTAAACAGTTTTTTTTTATAGTCTTTAAAGGCTTTTTTTTTTATCTAAAACGTCAGCAAACACTTTTTTTTCTCGATCTATTTTTGATAAATACAAAAGATGATAAAACTTCAACTTTTTGACCAAACTCATGGACAATCCCCTTTGCAAAAATGTCAATTTTGCCTTCTTTTTAAATCCATGTTAATATTGTCTAGAAAGGCTTATTTTCTAACGAGAACGTCACCAAATACTTTTTCTGGGTCTATTGTGCATAAATTGAAACGTTCACAAAATTTCAAATTTTTCACCAAAACCATGGACTAACCCCTTTGCAAAAATGCCAATTTTGTGGTTTTTGAAACCGATGTTTTTTTTGTTCAGAAAGGCTTGTTTGCTATATAAAACGTCGAAAATCGTTTTTTCACGATCTATTTTCACGATCTATGACATGGGAATACAGGGGGTTACAAGAGGTTACAGGGGGTTACAAGGGGTTACAGGGGGTTACAAGGGGTTACAAGGGATGACAGGGGGTAACAAGCGGTTACAGGGGGTTGCGAAGGATTATAGAAACCTTTTTTTTTTAACTCGAACGTTCCCAGATACTCTTTCTTGGTCTATTTTGCATCAAAATCAAAGTTGAAGAAATCTCTAATTTTTGATCAAAACGATGGAAAAATTCTAATTTTGCGTTTTTCGTAAACAGTTGTTTTTATAGTCTTTAAAGGATTCTTTATTTTATCTAAAACATCAGCAAACACTTTTTCTCGATCTATTTTTGATAAATACAAAAAAAAAAACAACTCCAACTTTTTGACCAAAATCATGGACTGTTCCCTTTGCAAAAATGCCAATTTTGCCTTCTTTTTAAGTCCATGTTTATATTGTCTAGAAAGGCTTGTTTTCTAACGAGAACGTCACCAAATACGTGTTCAGGGTGTATTTTGCATAAAACGAAAGGTTCACAAAATTTCCAATTTTTGACCAAAACAATGGACTAACCCCATTGCAAAAAGGCCAATTTTGCCTTCTTTTTAAATCCATGTTTATATTGTCTAAAAAGGCTTGTTTTCTAAGGAAAACGTCACAAAATACTTTTTCTGGGTGTATTTTGCATAAAACGAAAAAGGTTCAGAAAGGGGTTAGGGGTTAAAAAAATCGTTTTTTTTCAAGGTGACATGGGAATACTTTTTTTTTGACCAAAACAATGGACTAACCCCTTTTGCAAAAATGCATAAAAAATTTCTAATTTTTTCAAAAATGGACTAACCCGTTTGTTTATATTTTCTAAAAAGTTGTTTTTGTTTTCTTTTTAACGAGAACGTCACCAAATACTTTTTCTGGGTGTATTTTGCATAAAACGAAAGGTTCACAAAATTTCCAATTTTTGACCAAAACAATGGACTAACCCTGTTGCAAAAATGCCAATTTTGCCTTCTTTTTAAATCCATGTTTATATTGTCTAAAAAGGCTTGTTTTCTAACGAGAACGTCACCAAATACTTTTTCTAGGTGTATTTTGTATAAAACGAAACGTTTACAAAATTTCAAATTTTTGACCAAAACCATGGACTAACCCCTTTGCAAAAATGCCAATTTTGTGGGTTTTTGAAACCGATGTTTTTTTTGTTCAGAAAGGCTTGTTTGCTATATAAAACGTCGAAAATCGTTTTTTCACGGTCTATTTTCACGATCTATGACATGGGAATACCGGGGGTTACAAGGGGTTACAGGGGGTTACAAGGGGTTACAAGGGGTTACAAGGGGTGACAAGGGGTTACAGGGGGTTACAAAGGGATTACAAGGGGTTACAAGGGGTTACAAGGGGTTACAGGGGGTGAAAAAGGGTTACAGGGGGTTGGAAAGGAATATAGAAACCTTTTTTTTTAACTAGATCGTTCCGAGATACTTTTTCCTTGGCTATTTTGCATAAAAATCAAAGTTGAAGAAATCTCTAATTTTCGATCAAAACGATGGACTAACCCGTTTGGAAAAATTCAAATTTTGCGTTTTTCGTAAACAGTTGTTTTTATTGTCTTTAAAGGCTTCGTTTTTATCTAAAACGTCAGAAAACACTTTTTCTCGATCTATTTTTGATAAATAGAAAAAAAAAAAAACCCAACTTTTTGACCAAAATCATGGACTGTTCCCTTTGCAAAAATGCCAATTTTGCCTTCTTTTTAAATCCATGTTTATATTGTCTAGAAAGGCTTGTTTTCTAACGAGAACGTCACCAAATACTTTTTTTTTCTGGGTGTATTTTGCATAAAACGAAAAAGGTTCACAAAATTTCAATTTTTGACCAAAACAATGGACTAACCCCTTTGCAAAAATGCCAATTTTGCCTGGGTTTTTTAAATCCATGTTTTTTTTGTTCACAAAAATCTTTTTTTTGTTTTCTAACGAAAAACGTCTCAAAATAATTTTTTTTCAAAACAATGGGGTGTATTTTTGATTTTTATAAAACGAAAGGGTTTAACAAAATTTCAAAAACTTTTCTGGGTGTTTTTGACCAAAAGGGGTAACCAAAGGGGTTACAAGGGGACTTAAAAAAACCTTGTTTGTGACAAATTTGCCAATTTTGCCTTCTTTTTAAATCCATGTTTATATTGTCTAAAAAACTTTTGTTTTTTAACGAGAACGTTCCCAAATACTTTTTCTTGGGATTATTTTGCATAAAACGAAAGGTTCACAAATTTCCAATTTTTGACCAAAACAATGGACTAACCCCGTTGCAAAAGGCCAATTTTTGCCTTTTTTAAATCGAGTTGTTTTTATTGTCTTAAAAGGCTTTTTTTCTAACGAGAACGTCACCAAAAACTTTTTCTGGGTGTATTTTTGATAAAACGAAAAGTTTAAAAATTTCAATTTTTGACCAAAATCATGGACTATCCCCTTTGCAAAAATGCCAATTTTGCGTTCTTTTTAAATCCATTTTTATATTGACTAAAAAGGCTTGTTTTCTAACGAGAACGTCACCAAATACGTGTTCAGGGTGTATTTTGCATAAAACGAAATGTTCACAAAATTTCAAATTTTTGACCAAAACCATAGACTAACCCCTTTGCAAAAATGCCAATTTTGTGGGTTTTTGAAACCGATGTTTTTTTTGTTCAGAAAGGCTTGTTTGCTATATAAAACGTCGAAAATCGTGTTTTGACGATCAATTTTCACCATCTGTGACATGGGAATACCGGGGGGTTACAAGGGGTTACAGGGGGTTACAGGGGGTTACAATGGGTTACAAGGGGTTACAAAGGGTGACAGGGGGTGACAAAGGGTTACAGGGGGTTGCAAAGGATTATAGAAACGTTTTTTTTAACTAGATCGTTCCGAGATACTTTTTCTTGGGCTATTTTGCATAAAAATCAAAGTTGAAGAAATCTCTAATTTTTGATCAAAACGATGGACTAACCCCTTTGGAAAAATTCTAATTTTGCGTTTTTCGTAAACAGTTGTTTTTATTGTCTTTAAAGGCTTCTTTTTTATCTAAAACGTCAGCAAACACTTTTTCTCGATCTATTTTTGATAAATACAAAAAAAAAAAAAAAACTCCAACTTTTTGACCAAAATCATGGACTGTTCCCTTTGCAAAAATGCCAATTTTGCCTTCTTTTTAAATCCATGTTTATATTGTCTAGAAAGGCTCGTTTTCTAACGAGAACGTCAGCAAATACTTTTTCTGGGTGTATTTTGCATAAAACGAAAGGTTCACAAAATTTCCAATTTTTGACCAAAAAAATGGACTAACCCCGTTGCAAAAAGGCCAATTTTGCCTTGTTTTGAAATCCATGTTTATTTTGTCTAAAAAGGCTTGTTTTCTAACGAAAACGTCACAAAATACTTTTTCTGGGTGTATTTTGCATAAAACGAAAGGTTCACAAAATTTCCAATTTTTGACCAAAACAATGGACTAACCCCGTTCAAAAAAGGCCAATTTTGTCTTCTTTTTAAATCCATGTTTATATTGTCTAAAAAGGCTTGTTTTCTACCGAAAACGTCACAAAATACTTTTTTTTTTTTTTTTTTTTCATAAAACGAAAGGTTCACAAAATTTCCAATTTTTGACCAAAACAATGGACTAACCCCGTTGCAAAAATGCCAATTTTGCCTTCTTTTTAAATCCATGTTTATATTGTCTAAAAAGGCTTTTTTTCTAACGAGAACGTCACCAAATACTTTTTCTGGGTGTATTTTGCATAAAACGAAACGTTTACAAAATTTCCAATTTTTGACCAAAACCATGGACTAACCCCTTTGCAAAAATGCCAATTTTGTGGGTTTTTGAAACCGATACTTTTTTTTTTTTTGTTCAGAAAGGCTTGTTTTGCTATATAAAACGTCGAAAATCGTTTTTTCACGGTCTATTTTCACGATCTATGACATGGGAATACACAAGGGGTTACAGGGGTTACAAGGGGTTACAAGGGGTTACAGGGGTTACAAGGGGTTACAGGGGTTAGGGGTTAAGGGGTTACAAGGGGTTACAAGGGGTGACAGGGGGTGACAAGGGGTTACAGGGGGTTGCGAAGGATTATAGAAACCTTTTTTTTTAACTAGAACGTTCCCAGATACTTTTTCTTGGTCTATTTTGCATAAAAATCAAAGTTGAAGAAATCTCTAATTTTTGATCAAAACGATGGACTAACCCGTTTGGAAAGATTCTAATTTTGCGTTTTTCGTAAACACTTGTTTTTATAGTCTTTAAAGGCTTCTTTTTTATCTAAAACGTCAGCAAACACTTTTTCTCGATCTATTTTTGATAAATACAAAAGATGAAAAAACTCCAACTTTTTGAGCAAAATCATGGACTGTTCCCTTTGCAAAAATGCCAATTTTGCCTTGTTTTTAAATCCATGTTTATATTGTCTAGAAAGGCTCGTTTTCTAACGAGAACGTCAGCAAATACTTTTTCTGGGATTATTTTGCATAAAACGAAAGGTTCACAAAATTTCCAATTTTTGACCAAAACAATGGACTAACCCCGTTGCAAAAAGGCCAATTTTGCCTTCTTTTTAAATCGATGTTTATATTGTCTAAAAAGGCTTGTTTTCTAACGAGAACGTCACCAAATACTTTTTCTGGGTGTATTTTGCATAAAACGAAACGTTTACAAAATTTCCACTTTTTGACCAAAACCATGGACTAACCCCTTTGCAAAAATGCCAATTTTGCGTTCTTTTTAAATCCATTTTTATATTGTCTAAAAAGGCTTGTTTTCTAACGAGAACGTCACCAAATACGTGTTCAGGGTGTATTTTGCATAAAACGAAATGTTTACAAAATTTCAAATTTTTGACCAAAACCATGGACTAACCCCTTTGCAAAAATGCCAATTTTGTGGGTTTTTGAAACCGATGTTTTTTTTGTTCAGAAAGGCTTGTTTGCTATATAAAACGTCGAAAATCGCGTTTTGACGATCTATTGTCACGATCTATGACATGGGAATACCGGGGGGTTACAAGGGGTTACAGGGGGTTACAAGGGGTTACAAGGGGTTACAAGGGGTTACAAGGGGTTACAGGGGGTTACAATGGGTTACAAGGGGTTACAAAGGGTGACAGGGGGTGACAAAGGGTTACAGGGGGTTGCAAAGGATTATAGAAACCTTTTTTTTAACTAGATCGTTCCGAGATACTTTTTCTTGGGCTATTTTGCATAAAAATCAAAGTTGAAGAAATCTCTAATTTTTGATCAAAACGATGGACTAACCCCTTTGGAAAAATTCTAATTTTGCGTTTTTCGTAAACAGTTGTTTTTATTGTCTTTAAAGGCTTCTTTTTTATCTAAAACGTCAGCAAACACTTTTTCTCGATCTATTTTTGATAAATACAAAAAAAAAAAAAACTCCAACTTTTTGACCAAAATCATGGACTGTTCCCTTTGCAAAAATGCCAATTTTGCCTTGTTTTTAAATCCATGTTTATATTGTCTAGAAAGGCTCGTTTTCTAACGAGAACGTCAGCAAATACTTTTTCTGGGTGTATTTTGCATAAAACGAAAGGTTCACAAAATTTCCAATTTTTGACCAAAACAATGGACTAACCCCGTTGCAAAAAGGCCAATTTTGCCTTCTTTTTAAATCCATGTTTATATTGTCTAAAAAGGCTTGTTTTCTAACGAAAACGTCACAAAATACTTTTTCTGGGTGTATTTTGCATAAAACGAAAGGTTCACAAAATTTCCAATTTTTGACCAAAACAATGGACTAACCCCGTTCCAAAAAGGCCAATTTTGTCCTCTTTTTAAATCCATGTTTATATTGTCAAAGTTGAAGAAATCTCTAATTTTTGTTTTCTACCGAAAACGTCACAAAATATTTTTTTTTGGTGTATCTTTTGCATAAAACGAAAGGTTCACAAAACTTTTTTCAATTTTTGATAAAAACAATGGACTAACCCTTTTTTGCAAAAATGCCAATTTTGCCTTCTTTTTAAATCCATGTTTATATTGTCTAAAAAGGCTTGTTTTCTAACGAGAACGTCACCAAATACTTTTTCTGGGTGTATTTTGCATAAAACGAAACGTTTACAAAATTTCCAATTTTTGACCAAAACCATGGACTAACCCCTTTGCAAAAAATGCCAATTTTGTGGGTTTTTGAAACCGATGTTTTTTTTTTGTTCAGAAAGGCTTGTTTGCTATATAAAACGTCGAAAATCGTTTTTTCACGGTCTATTTTCGATCGATCTATGACATGGGAATACAGGGGGTTACAAGGGGTTAAAGGGGTTACAGGGGGTTACAAGGGGTTACAAGGGGTTCCAAGGGGTTACAGGGGTTACAAGGGGTTACAAGGGGTGACAGGGGGTGACAAGGGGTTACAGGGGGTTGCAAAGGATTATAGAAAGGATTTTTTTTTAACTAGAACGTTCCCAGATACTTTTTCTTGGTCTATTTTGCATAAAAATCAAAGTTGAAGAAATCTCTAATTTTTGATCAAAACGATGGACTAACCCCTTTGGAAAAATTCTAATTTTTCGTTTTTCGTAAACAGTTGTTTTTATAGTCTTTAAAGGATTCTTTTTTTTATCTAAAACGTCAGCAAACAATTTTTCTCGATCTATTTTTGATAAATACAAAAGATGAAAAAACTTCAACTTTTTGACCAAAATCATGGACTGTCCCCTTTGCAAAAATGCCAATTTTGCCTTCTTTTTAAATCCATGTTTATATTGTCTAGAAAGGCTTGTTTTCTAACGAGAACGTCACCAAATACTTTTTCTGGGTGTATTTTGCATAAAACGAAACGTTTACAAAATTTCAAATTTTTGACCAAAACCATGGACTAACCCCTTTGCAAAAATGCCAATTTTGTGGGTTTTTGAAACCGATGTTTTTTTTCGTTCAGAAAGGCTTGTTTGCTATATAAAACGTCGAAAATCGTTTTTTCACGGTCTATTTTCACGATCTATGACATGGGAATACAGGGGGTTACAAGAGGTTACACGGGGTTACAAGGGGTTACAAGGGGTTACAGGGGGTGACAAGGGGTTACAGGGGGTTGCAAAGGATTATAGAAACCTTTCTTTTTAACTAGAACGTTCCCAGATACTTTTTCTTGGTCTATTTTGCATAAAAATCAAAGTTGAAGAAATCTCTAATTTTTGATCAAAACGATGGACTAACCCGTTTGGAAAAATTCTAATTTTGCGTTTTTCGTAAACAGTTGTTTTTATAGTCTTTAAAGGCTTCTTTTTTATCTAAAACGTCAGCAAACACTTTTTCTCGATCTATTTTTGATAAATACAAAAGATGAAAAAACTTCAACTTTTTGACCAAAATCATGGACTGTCCCCTTTGCAAAAATGCCAATTTTGCCTTCTTTTTAAATCCATGTTTATATTGTCTAGAAAGGCTTGTTTTCTAACGAGAACGTCACCAAATACTTTTTCTGGGTGTATTTTGCATAAAACGAAACGTTTACAAAATTTCAAATTTTTGACCAAAACCATGGACTAACCCCTTTGCAAAAATGCCAATTTTGTGGGTTTTTGAAACCGATGTTTTTTTTGTTCAGAAAGGCTTGTTTGCTATATAAAACGTCGAAAATCGTTTTTTCACGGTCTATTTTCACGATCTATGACATGGGAATACAGGGGGTTACAAGGGGTTACAGGGGGTTACAAGGGGTTACAAGGGGTTACAAGGGGTTACAGGGGGTTACAAGGGGGTTGGGTTAAAGGGGTTACAAGGGGTTACAAGGGGGGGTTACAAAAGGGGTGACAGGGGTGACAAGGGGTTACAGGGGGTTGCAAAGGATTATAGAAACCTTTTTTTTTAACTAGAACGTTCCCAGATACTTTTTCTTGGTCTATTTTGCATAAAAATCAAAGTTGAAGAAATCTCTAATTTTTGATCAAAACGATGGACTAACCCGTTTGGAAAAATTCTAATTTTGCGTTTTTCGTAAACAGTTGTTTTTATAGTCTTTAAAGGCTTCTTTTTTATCTAAAACGTCAGCAAACACTTTTTCTCGATCTATTTTTGATAAATACAAAAGATGAAAAAACTTCAACTTTTTGACCAAAATCATGGACTGTCCCCTTTGCAAAAATGCCAATTTTGCCTTCTTTTTAAATCCATGTTTATATTGTCTAAAAAGGCTTGTTTTCTAACGAGAACGTCACCAAATACTTTTTCTGGGTGTATTTTGCATAAAACGAAACGTTTACAAAATTTCCAATTTTTGACCAAAACCATGGACTAACCCCTTTGCAAAAATGCCAATTTTGTGGGTTTTTGAAACCGATGTTTTTTTGTTCAGAAAGGCTTGTTTGCTATATAAAACGTCGAAAATCGTTTTTTCACGGTCTATTTTCACGATCTATGACATGGGAATACAGGGGGTTACAAGGGGTTACAGGGGGTTACAAGGGGTTACAAGGGGTTACAAGGGGTTACAGGGGGTTACAAGGGGTTACAGGGGGTTACAAGGGGTTACAAGGGGTGACAAGGGCTGACAAGGGGTTACAGGGGGTTGCAAAGGATTATAGAAACCTTTCTTTTTAACTAGAACGTTCCCAGATACTTTTTCTTGGTCTATTTTGCATAAAAATCAAAGTTGAAGAAATCTCTAATTTTTGATCAAAACGATGGACTAACCCCTTTGGAAAAATTCTAATTTTGCGTTTTTCGTAAACAGTTGTTTTTATAGTCTTTAAAGGCTTCTTTTTTATCTAAAACGTCAGCAAACACTTTTTCTCGATCTATTTTGATAATACAAAAAATGAGCAAAAAAAAACTTCAACTTTTTGACCAAAATCATGGACTATCCCCTTTGCAAAAATGCCAATTTTGCCTTCTTTTTAAATCCATGTTTATATTGTCTAGAAAGGCTTGTTTTCTAACGAGAACGTCACCAAATACTTTTTCTGGGTGTATTTTGCATAAAACGAAACGTTTACAAAATTTCAAATTTTTGACCAAAACCATGGACTAACCCCTTTGCAAAAATGCCAATTTTGTGGGTTTTTGAAACCGATGTTTTTTTGTTCAGAAAGGCTTGTTTGCTATATAAAACGTCGAAAATCGTTTTTTCACGGTCTATTTTCACGATCTATGACATGGGAATACAGGGGTTACAAAAGGGTTACAGAGGGTTACAAAAGGGTTACAAGGGGTTACAATGGGTTAAAGCGGGTTACAAAGGGGTGACAGGGGGTGACAAAGGGGTTACAGGGGTTACAAAAGGATTATAGAAACCTTTTTTAGAAACGTTCCCAGATACTTTTTTTTCTATCTAGAACGTTCCCAGAACCATGGACTAACCCCTTTGGAAAAAAAATGCCAATTTTGTGGGTTTTTGAAACCGATGTTTTTCTTCTTCAGAAAGGCTTGTTTGCTATATAAAACGTCAAAAATCATTTTTTTCACGATTTATTTTTACGATCTATGACATGGGAATACAGGGGTTACAAAAAGGGGTTACCAAAAAAGGGTTACAAGGGGTTACAAAAGGGTTACAAACGGGTTTTTCACGGTCTATTTTACAAGGGTTACAAGGGGTTACAAGGGGTTACAAGGGGTTAAAAGGGGTTACAAGGGGTTAGGGGTTACAAGGGGTGACATTGGGTAACAAAGGGGTGACAGGGGTGACAAGGGGTTACAGGGGGTTGCAAAGGATTATAGAAACATTTCTTTTTAACTAGAACGTTCCCAGATACTTTTTCTTGGTCTATTTTGCATAAAAATCAAAGTTGAAGAAATCTCTAATTTTTGATCAAAACGATGGACTAACCCCTTTGGAAAAATTCTAATTTTGCGTTTTTCGTAGATAGTTGTTTTTATAGTATTTAAAGGCTTCTTTTTTTATCTATAACGTCAGCAGACACTTTTTCTCGATCTATTTTTGATAAATACAAAAGATAAAAAAACTTCAACTTTTTGACCAAAATTATGGACTGTTCCCTTTGCAAAAATGCCAATTTTGCCTTCTTTTTAAATCCATGTTTATATTGTCTAGAAAGGCTTGTTTACTAACAAGAACGTCACCAAATACTTTTTCTGGGTGTATTTTGCATAAAACGAAACGTTTACAAAATTTCCAATTTTTCACCAAAACCATGGACTAACCCCTTTGCAAAAATACCAACTTTGTGGGTTTTTGAAACCTATGTTTTTCTTGTTCAGAAAGGCTTCTTTGCTATATAAAATGTCGAAAATCGTTTTTTCACGATTTATTTTCACGATCTAAGACATGGGCAATACAGGGGGTTACAAGGGGTTACAGGGGGTTAAAAGGGGTTATAAAGGGTTACAAGGGGTTACAAGGGGTTACAGAGGGTTACAAGGGATTACGAGGGGTTACATGGGGTTACAAGGGGTTACAAGGAGTGAGAGTGGGTGAAAAGGGGTTGCAAGGGGTTACAAAGGATTATAGAAACTTTTTTCTAACTAGAACGTTCCCAGATACTTTTTCTTGGTCTATTTTGCATAAAAATCAAAGTTGAAGAAATCTCTAATTTTTGATCTAAACCATAAACTACCCCTTTTGAAAAAAATTCTAATTTTGCGTTTTTCGTAAACAGTTGTTTTTATAGTCTTTAAAGGCTTCCTTTTTATCTAGAACGTCAGCAAACACTTTTTCTCCATCTATTTTTGATAAATACAAAAAAAGAAAAAACCTCAACTTTTTGACCAAAATCATGGACTATCCCCTTTGCAAAAATGCCAATTTTGCCTTCTTTTTAAATCCATGTTTATATTGTCTAGAAAGGCTTGTTTTCTAACGAGAACGTCACCAAATACTTTTTCTGGGTGTATTTTGCATAAAACGAAACGTTCACAAAATTTCCAATTTTTGACCAAAACCATGGACTAACCCCTTTGCAAAAATCTCAATTTTTTGGGTTTTTGAAACCGATATTTCTTTTTTGTTCAGAAAGGCTTGTTTCCTATATAAAACGTCGAAAATCGTTTTTTCACGGTCTATTTTCACGATCTATGACATGGGAATACAGGGGGTTACAAAGGGGGGTTACATAAATAGGGGGTTACAAGGGGTTACAAAATCAATGGGTTACAAAGGGGTTACAATGGGTTACAGCGGGTTACAATGTTTTATAAGGGGTTACTTGTTTTTAAGGGGTTACAAAAGATTTATAGATACTTTTTCTATCTAGAACGTTCCCAGAACCATGGACTAACCCCTTTGCAAAAATGCCAATTTTGTGGGTTTTTGAAACCGATGTTTTTCTTCTTCAGAAAGGCTTGTTTGCTATATAAAACGTCAAAAATCATTTTTTCACGATTTATTTTTACGATCTATGACATGGGAATACAGGGGGTTACAAGGGGTTACAAAGGGTTACAAGGGGTTACAAGGGGTTACAGAGGGTTACAAGGGATTACGAGGGGTTACATGGGGTTACACGGGGTTACAAGGGGTGACATTGGGTAACAAGGGGTTACAGGGGGTCACAAAGGTTTATAGAAACTTTTTTCTGACTAGAACGTTCCCAGATACTTTTTCTTGGTCTATTTTGCATAAAAATCAAAGTTGAAGAAATCTCTAATTTTTGATCAAAACGATGGACTAACCTCTTTGGAAAAATTCTAATTTTGCGTTTTTCGTAAACAGTTGTTTTTATAGTCTTTAAAGGCTTCCTTTTTATCTAGAACGTCAGCAAACACTTTTTCTCCATCTATTTTTGATAAATACAAAAGATGAAAAAACTTTAACTTTTTGACCAAAATCATGGACTATCCCCTTTGAAAAAATGCCAATTTTGCCTTCTTTTTAAATCCATGTTTATATTGTCTAGAAAGGCTTGTTTTCTAACGAGAACGTCACCAAATACTTTTTCTGGGTGTATTTTGCGTAAAACGGAACGTTCATATAATTTCCAATTTTTCACCAAAACCATGGACTAACCCCTTTGCAAAAATACCAACTTTGTGGGTTTTTGAAACCGATGTTTTTCTTGTTCAGAAAGGCTTCTTTGCTATATAAAATGTCGAAAATCGTTTTTTCACGATTTATTTTCACGATCTAAGACATGGGCAATACAGGGGGTTACAAGGGGTTACAGGGGGTTAAAAGGGGTTATAAAGGGTTACAAGGGGTTACAAGGGGTTACAGAGGGTTACAAGGGATTACGAGGGGTTACATGGGGTTACAAGGGGTTACAAGGAGTGAGAGTGGGTGAAAAGGGGTTGCAAGGGGTTACAAAGGATTATAGAAACTTTTTTCTAACTAGAACGTTCCCAGATACTTTTTCTTGGTCTATTTTGCATAAAAATCAAAGTTGAAGAAATCTCTAATTTTTGATCTAAACCATAAACTACCCCTTTTGAAAAAAATTCTAATTTTGCGTTTTTCGTAAACAGTTGTTTTTATAGTCTTTAAAGGCTTCTTTTTTATCTAGAACGTCAGCAAACACTTTTTCTCCATCTATTTTTGATAAATACAAAAAAAGAAAAAACCTCAACTTTTTGACCAAAATCATGGACTATCCCCTTTGCAAAAATGCCAATTTCGCCTTCTTTTTAAATCCATGTTTATATTGTCTAGAAAGGCTTGTTTTCTAACGACAACGTCAACAAATACTTTTTCTGGGTGTATTTTGCATAAAACGAAACGTTCACAAAATTTCCAATATTTGACCAAAACCATGGACTAACCCCTTTGCAAAAATGCCAATTTTGTGGGTTTTTGAAACCGATGTTTTTCTTGTTCAGAAAGGCTTGTTTCCTATATAAAACATCGAAAATCGTTTTTTCACGACTTATTTTTACGATCTATGACATGGGAATACAGGGGGTTACAAGGGGTTACAGAGGGTTACAAGGGGTTACAAAGGGTTACAAGGGGTTACAAGGGGTTACAAGGGGTTACAAGGGGTTACAGGGGGTTACAGGGGCTACAGAGGGATACAAGAAGTTGCAAGGGGTTACAATGGGTTACAGGGGGTTACAAGGGGTGAGAGTGGGTGACAAGGGGTTACAAGGGGTTACAAAGGATTATAGAAACTTTTTTCTAACTAGAACGTTCCCAGATACTTTTTCTTGGTCTATTTTGCATAAAAATCAAAGTTCAACAAATCTCTAATTTTTGATCAAAACGATGGACTAACCCCTTTGGAAAAATTCTAATTTTGCGTTTTTCGTAAACAGTTGTTTTTATAGTCTTTAAAGGCTTCTTTTTTATCTAGAACGTCAGCAAACACTTTTTCTCCATCTATTTTTGATAAATACAAAAGATGAAAAAACTTTAACTTTTTGTCCAAAATCATGGACTATCCCCTTTGCAAAAATGCCAATTTCGCCTTCTTTTTAAATCCATGTTTATATTGTCTAGAAGGCTTGTTTTCTAACGAGAACGTCACCAAATACTTTTTCTGGGTGAATTTTACATAAAACGAAACGTTCACAAAATTTCCAATTTTTGACCAAAACCATGGACTAACCCCTTTGCAAAAATGCCAATTTTGTGGGTTTTTGAAACCGATGTTTTTCTTGTTCAGAAAGGCTTGTTTGCTATACAAAACGTCGAAAATCGTTTTTTTACGTTTTAATTTCACGATCTATTACATGGGAATACAGGGAGTTACAAAGGGTTACAGAGGGTTACAAAAGGTTACAAGGGGTTACAATGGGTTACAGCGGGTTACAAGGGGTGACAGGGGGTGATACAAGGGGTTACAAAAGATTTATAGATACTTTTTTCTATCTAGAACGTTCCCAGAACCATGGACTAACCCCTTTGCAAAAATGCCAATTTTGTGGGTTTTTGAAACCGATGTTTTTCTTCTTCAGAAAGGCTTGTTTGCTATATAAAATGTCAAAAATCATTTTTTCACGATTTATTTTTACGATCTATGACATGGGAATACAGAGGGTTACAAGGGGTTACAAAGGGTTACAAGGGGTTACAAGGGGTTACAGAGGGTTACAAGGGATTACAAGGGGTTACATGGGGTTACAAGGGGTTACAAGGGGTGACATTGGGTAACAAGGGGTTACAGGGGGTCACAAAGGTTTATAGAAACTTTTTTCTGACTAGAACGTTCCCAGATACTTTTTCTTGGTCTATTTTGCATAAAAATCAAAGTTGAAGAAATCTCTAATTTTTGATCAAAACGATGGACTAACCTCTTTGGAAAAATTCTAATTTTGCGTTTTTCGTAAACAGTTGTTTTTATAGTCTTTAAAGGCTTCCTTTTTATCTAAAACGTCAGCAAACACTTTTTCTCCATCTATTTTTGATAAATACAAAAGATGAAAAAACTTTAACTTTTTGACCAAAATCATGGACTATCCCCTTTGCAAAAATGCCAATTTTGCCTTCTTTTTAAATCCATGTTTATATTGTCTAGAAAGGCTTGTTTTCTAACGAGAACGTCACCAAATACTTTTTCTGGGTGTATTTTGCGTAAAACGAAACGTTCACAAAATTTCCAATTTTTCACCAAAACCATGGACTAACCCCTTTGCAAAAATACCAACTTTGTGGGTTTTTGAAACCGATGTTTTTCTTGTTCAGAAAGGCTTCTTTGCTATATAAAATGTCGAAAATCGTTTTTTCACGATTTATTTTCACGATCTAAGACATGGGCAATACAGGGGGTTACAAGGGGTTACAGGGGGTTACAAGGAGCTACAGAGGGATACAAGAAGTTGCAAGGGGTTACAAGGGGTTACAGGGGGTTACAAGGGGTTACAAGGTGTGAGAGTGGGTGACAAGGGGTTACAAGGGGTTACAAAGGATTATAGAAACTTTTTTCTAACTAGAACGTTCCCAGATACTTTTTCTTGGTCTATTTTGCATAAAAATCAAAGTTGAAGAAATCTCTAATTTTTGATCTAAACCATAAACTACCCCTCTTTGGAAAAATTCTAATTTTGCGTTTTTCGTAAACAGTTGTTTTTATATTATTTAAAGGCTTCTTTTTTATCTAGAACGTCAGCAAACACTTTTTCTCCATCTATTTTTGATAAATACAAAAAAAGAAAAAACCTCAACTTTTTGACCAAAATCATGGACTATCCCCTTTGCAAAAATGCCAATTTTGCCTTCTTTTTAAATCCATGTTTATATTGTCTAGAAAGGCTTGTTTTCTAACGACAACGTCACCAAATACTTTTTCTGGGTGTATTTTGCATAAAACGAAACGTTCAAAAAATTTCCAATTTTTGACCAAAACCATGGACTAACCCTTTTGCAAAAATGTCAATTTTGTGGATTTTTGAAACCGATGTTTTTCTTGTTCAGAAAGGCTTGTTTCCTTTATAAAACATCGAAAATCGTTTTTTCACGACTTATTTTTACGATCTATGACATGGGAATACAGGGGGTTACAAGGGGTTACAGAGGGTTACAAGGGGTTACAAAGGGTTACAAGGGGTTACAAGGGGTTACAAGGGGTTACAGGGGGTTACAAGGGGTTACAGAGGGATACAAGAAGTTGCAAGGGGTTACAAGGGGTTACAGGGGGTTACAAGGGGTTACAAGGGGTGAGAGTGGGTGACAAGGGGTTACAAGGGGTTACAAAGGATTATAGAAACTTTTTTCTAACTAGAACGTTCCCAGATACTTTTTCTTGGTCTATTTTGCATAAAAATCAAAGTTCAACAAATCTCTAATTTTTGATCAAAACGATGGACTAACCCGTTTGGAAAAAGTTCTTATTTTGCGTTTTTCGTAAACAGTTGTTTTTATAGTCTTTAAAGGCTTCCTTTTTATCTAAAACGTCAGCAAACACTTTTTCTCCATCTATTTTTGATAAATACAAAAGATGAAAAAACTTCAACTTTTTGTCCAAAATCATGGACTATCCCCTTTGCAAAAATGCCAATTTTGCGTTCTTTTTAAATCCATGTTTATATTGTCTAAAGAGGATTGTTTTCTAACGAGAACATCACCAAATACTTTTTCTGGGTGTATTTTGCATAAGACGAAACGTTCACAAAATTTCCATTTTTTGACCAAAACCATGGACTAACCCCTTTGCAAAAATGCCAATTTTGTGGGTTTTTGAAACCGATGTTTTTCTTGTTCAGAAAGGCTTGTTTCCTATATAAAACATCGAAAATCGTTTTTTCACGAGTTATTTTTACGATCTATGACATGGGAATACAGGGGGTTACAAGGGGTTACAGAGGGTTACAAGGGGTTACAAAGGGTTACAAGGTGTTACAAGGGGTTACAAGGGGTTACAGGGGGTTACAAGGGGTTACAAGGGGTGACAGGGGTGACAAGGGGTTACAGGGGGTTACAAAGGATTATAGAAACTTTTTTCTAACTAGAAAGTTCCCAGATACTTTTTCTTGGTCTATTTTGCATAAAAATCAAAGTTGAACAAATGTCTAATTTTTGATCAAAACCATGGACGAACCCCTTTGGAAAAATTCTAATTTTGCGTTTTTCGTAAACAGTTGTTTTTATAGTCTTTAAAGCCTTCTTTTTTATTTAGAACGTCAGCAAACACTTTTTCTCGATCTATTTTTGATAACTACAAAAGATGAAAAACCTTCAACTTTTTGACCAAAATCATGGACTATCCCCTTTGCAAAAATGCCAATTTTGCCTTCTTTTTGAATCCATGTTTATATCGTCTAGAAAGGCTTGTTTTCTAACGACAACGTCAACAAATACTTTTTCTGGGTGTATTTTGCATAAAACGAAACGTTCACAAAATTTCCAATTTTTGACCAAAACCATGGACTAACCCCTTTCCAAAAATGCCAATTTTGTGGGTTTTTGAAACC
Organism: Porites lobata; assembly: GCA_942486035.1. Classification (NCBI taxonomy): domain Eukaryota; kingdom Metazoa; phylum Cnidaria; class Anthozoa; order Scleractinia; family Poritidae; genus Porites; species Porites lobata. The sequence goes on along the minus strand of CALNXK010000746.1, from coordinate 35,591 downwards.
GATGTTTTTCTTGTTCAGAAAGGCTTCTTTGCTATATAAAACGTCGAAAATCGTTTTTTCACGATTTATTTTCACGATCTATGACATGGGAATTCAGGGGGTTACAAGGGGTTACAGAGGGTTACAAGGGGTTACAAGGGGTTACAAGGGGTTACAGGGTTTAGTAAACACAACTGATCATGTTTAATAGTCGAAATCGAAATTGCTTACTGACAAAAATATTCCCGCGTCTCGGGTTACTTGATGGTGCAATAAGATCACGTGACTACAATATTACGCAGACATCAATAAATTAACATAAATTATATAAAAATGTTCACAACACTCCCCAGGGTTGCATCACGACTTCGTGATAAAACGCTTTGACTCAACAGTATAAATCTTGAATGTCCACTATTTAATAAATGTCAAAAGAGCTTCGTCGTCTACAAAGTTCACTGTTTGAAAAGACCCAATTTTGAGTTCATCTCATGTACAGTTCAGTTCAATGTTCACTCAGAAACTTCAACAGGAATTAAGTCCTGTATCACTCTACGTAATACTTGTGGCTTTCGATCCCCTTTGCCAGCAACCTTGACCTTTGCTGATCGAATCTGACCATCTCTACCCGGTAACAGTTCTTGAACCTTTGCCAGTTTCCAAAATGTTCTTTTCGTCAGATCAGACTTCACGATCACAATGTCACCTACTGAGATTGGGCTCTCCTTGTTTTGCTTCTTACATCTCTCATTAGAGCGCTCTCGTAGACTCAAAAGATACTCGTGCTGCCATCTCTTGGTGAACTGATGCAGTAATCGTTGGTGATGCTTAGCTCTCTTTGTCAAGGTCTGATTAACACTAACAACTTCGAAATGCTGGTTACTTGGTGCACTAGTAATTCGTCTACCAGTAATTAGATGAGATGGCGTAAGTGGAGTGGAAACTGACTCTTCATCATCATAGACATATGTTAACGGTCGTGCATCTACGATTGCTTCGATCTCCACCATTGTGGTTTGTAGGTCATCATAGTTTAACGTAGAGCGTCCCACTGTTTTCTTCAATGGTTGCTTCACAACTTTAACCATCCGTTCCCAAAAATCCCCCCACCAAGGAGCTCGCTCAACGATAAAGTTCCATGTGATGCGATTGTCAGTTAAGTATCGCGTAACCTCGTCTGATTGTATGATCTTCCTTATATCTTTGGATGCGGATCTGAAGGTTTTGGCATTGTCAGACAGAAGGGTGACTGGTAATCCCCGGCGACTAACGAACCTACGAAAGGCCAACAGAAATGAATCAACGCTCAGAGAAGGCGTCAGTTCCAAATGAATCGCTCTCGTGGAAGCGCAAGTGAAATAAACAAATGTACACCTTGTCGGAGCCCGTTTCTTTTGAAGAGCTTCCATCACGTATGTACAAAGGACCTAATCCTGTGTGGGAAAACGGCGGGTCTAGAGACACTCGTTCCAGTGGTAAATCTGGACTCGGTGGTGGTCTGTATGGAGCTCCTTCTACTCTTCTACAGATGGTACATTTTCTTACAATTTTCTTCACAACTTCTCGACCTCTTGGTACCCAGAATCGTCCTCGAATAGTGGTTAAGGTGTCCTTGATACCACTGTGTTTAATCTTGGAGTGCACATCCTGGATGATGAGACTAGTTAGTGGGTGTTTAGACGGAAGTAAGATTGGATTCTTGCTTTCTTCAGAGAGCGGTGCATTGTTTACTCTCCCCTTGCATCTGATGATTTGTTGGTTGTCAAGGAACAAGTTGAATTGCGTGACATAGACGGGTGGAAATGTTCCCCTTTTGCTTTGAAGAAATTCGAGTTCTTTGGCAAATGAGGCTTTCTGTACAGTCTTGATCCACAGCATTTCAGCTTGATTTAACTCTTGAGCATTAAGTTCCCTTTTTGACGAATGTTCTGGTAGCTTGTGAGTTTCACGGTTTGATACACTGTTCTTCGCATTACCTATGAACCGTAATAGGTAGGCTGTCACGCGGAATAATCGTGTTACACTGCAGTATCGTTCAATATCAATGACTTGACTGAGATTGATTGAATGGTCTTCTGACTCTTTCGTGACCAGAGAGTGCGTGACACTCACAGGGCTTTTTAGAACTTCTTGAAGGGCTTCTTCGTCATCAGACAAAGCACTTGTTTGGGGCGACTCAGGCCAATGTTCTCTCACTAACTTCAGAAACTTGGGCCCATTCCACCGTGTCTGGTTTTGTGCTAATTGCTCTCCTCCACATCCTCGTGATGGTAGATCAGCGGGGTTCAACTCCCCGGGACAGAAATTCCAGTTGGCTTCGTTAGTTAGTTCTCGTATCCTGCTGACCCGGTGTTGTATGTAAGGTTTCCATGCTTTGGCATTTTTTATCCAACACAGCGTGGTGAATGAATCGGTCCACAAAAATGTTCCTTCAATTGGAAGAACGGATTGTAACGTTTGCTGCGTTGAGTGAACTAGTTGGGCTAGCAATGCAGCTCCTAGCAGTTCCAACCTGGGAATTGACAGACGTTTACTCGGCGCTACTCTCGTCTTGGATGTCATGATGTTGACTTGGATTTCACCATTGCTGAATGCGGTTCTCAGGTACACAACAGCTGCATAGGCTCTTTTCGACGCATCTGAAAATCTATGGATCTGATAGGAGCATACTGCTGACTGCGCTGGTGAGTAATTGGCATAACATCGGGGAACTCGAATGTTCTTCAGAGCATTTAGGTCATTAATGAACGTTTTCCACTTCGCTAAAGCTTCTCCTTCCAAGTTTTCATCCCAATTGACCCTCTCAACACATAAATCTTGAAAAAGGACTTTCATGCTTATTGTAAATGGAGTTAACAGTCCAATCGGATCAAAGATTTTGGCTGACAGTTTCAAAACACATCGTTTGGTAGCTGGAAGAGCTTCTGCGTACTCAATCAACTCAGAGAGGTCATAGCGAAATTCATCTCGAATGACATCCCAGTAAATTCCGAGAATCTTCACCAATTGCTCTGTTTCCAGTTTATCATCTTTGGCACTCGATGACTCTTCTTTCTTGAGATTTTGTGTACTTTCACTTTCTTTGGGAGGGGATTCCCAAACTGACGGTCCTCTTCTTTCTTCATCCTGCTTGATTTTTTCGCGGAAGGACCGACAGTTAGAATTCCACTTACGCAGTGAGAATCCTCCATCTTTCATGATTTCCTGTGCTTTGTCGTACAAGTTCACAGTTTCATTCTCGCGAAACACTCCTCCTGCCAGATCATCAACATAGAAGCTGGAACTTAACAAAGATGTTACTTCTGGTTCCTTTTCTTTGTACTTGGACAGATGGAGTTTTATGGTACTTGCCAGGATAGCTGGACTTGGAGTTAAGCCAAACACAAGCCTTCGAAACTGGTATTGCTTGATTTGCGGACGATCTTTCTCAATGTCATCGAACCATAGAAACCTCAGCATACTTCTGTCTTCTGAGTTGATCTGTATCTGATGGAAGGCCTTTTCGATGTCAGCTACTACAGGAATTGGATACCCTCGAAACTTAACCACAATATCAAATAGGTGTGGCACTAAGTTCGGTCCTTTCTCTAAACACTCGTTAATTGAAGCAGTTGACTTGTCAGATTTGGCTGAACCATCAAATACAACTCTCAATTTTGTAGTTTCCCGGTTCGACCGAATTACGCCATGATGAGGTAAGAAATGCATTGGAGCTTGGTCGTAGTTGTGTTCTGGTACGGCTTCGATTATCCCGGATTTGACTTGATCCTTGGTCACATTGTCATAATCTCTCAATAGTTCCTTGTTTTTCTTCAGTCGCGAGTGAAGCTGTCTCAATCTTGTAACACACAATTCGTACTCGTTTGAAGCAGGAACAAGGCCTTCCTTCCAAGGCAGACCAACTTCGTATCTTCCTTCATTCTCATTGAAATGAATACTCTCCAGGAACTCTCCACCATCTGACTGTGACACGGGTGGCGACTCTCGTACTCCTAATGACTCAATGTCTCAGAATTTCTGCAAGGCATTACATAACTCATCGTTCTCACTATGACTGATGTCAAATGGGCTCAAGGTCATCAATTCCGGCCTCTCTATGATGAGATTTGTAGTTGCAAACTTCTCTCTTGATTCTTCAGCACTTGTGGGACCAGACAAGACCCATCCGAACATGCTGCTAACTGCTACGGGACCACTGCAGCCACGAATGACATCCCCAGACACAATATCGAAATAATAATCAGATCCAATTAGCACATCTATGTCCTGTTGACCTGTTTCAGCAATGCTCATGTCAGCAAGCTCGAGACCTTGCAGATGTACGTGATTGTCGATGTTAACTTTAGCTGACACCGCCGAGCAAATCTTCGGGAAACATAGTGCAGATATCTTGATTTCTCCTTGAGATCCTTGCAACCGCAAGTTCACAACATCACATTGTTGCTTCGTATATCTTTCGTCTCCAAAGGTGTTAAGATGCAATGTTTCTGACTTGACAGGGGACAGATTAAGCCTCGATTTCAATCTGGTTGTGATGTAGGTGCGTTGACTTCCGGTATCCAAAAGTATTCTAACTGGTGCGGCTTTAGAACTGACAACATTGACAGCCATGGCTTTCGCTGTTTGTAAGAGCACAGTTCCCTTTGCCTTGTTGCTCACTGTTGTTGTTGTCGTTGTCTCTTCGGCTGAAACTTCTTTTGGTTTCGGTTTCCCTTGGTCAAGCATTGAACAAATCGACTGATGATGCCGCTGCTGGCAGTGTCGGCATTTTTTGGGATTCGTGCAGTCTTTCGCACAGTGATCAAAACGCAAACAATTGAAGCATCGTTTATCCCTTTCCAAAATACTTCTTCGTTGAGCGGTATCTTTTACCACACCACATGATGCAGAGAAATGCTCGTTTTGACAATAGGCACATTTGATTTTGAAATTCCCACCTTGCTGAGAGACGAGTGAATTCGCGGTTGGCGTTTGATTTCGAAACTTTGAATCACGGCCGGGTGGTTGAACTTTCCCGCCTTCGCTTGTTTTCGCCATGGTCATCTCGCTTGCTTCCCGCGCTTCGACTTCAACCTTTATCACGTTTAGCAACTCCTCCATTTTCCATACAGAATCCTTAGAGTTCCTGGCTATCTGCAATCGAATCTCAGATGGCAACTTTGACATAATAACAGGAATTAGGAGACTTCCATATTGATCTGAAGTTACGCCGAGCGATGCCAAACCGCGGGAATGAACACAAATTTGATCGTAGACGTATCGAAGACTGGCTGGGCGATCATTAGAACACGGCGAAACCTTGAGAAGCTGATCCATATGTGCGCTGATAATTTGTTGGGGACGCCCGAAACGTTCTTGTAATAATTTGACTGCTGCGTTGTAGTTCGCTTCGGTTAAGGTAAGACCCTGAATAGCTCGAGCGGCGGCCCCTTCAAGGACAGAATTGAGGTAGTTGAACTTGTCGATGTTGGAAATCCCTTCGTTACGATGAACCGCCGATTGAAATGAATCCCAGAAGATATTCCACTTGGTCACATCTCCTCTAAACTTCGGCAGGTACAACTTCGGTAATCTTACAAGGACTGCATTTTGATTCACTGGCTGTGATGTCGTTTGAGGAGATCCCACGTGTTGCTGGGTTGGCATGTTCACCTTGCTCGCATTCTCGATTTTGCATTTTAGACGTATAATTGAGGCAGTAAATTCTTCTGACTCTTCGATTTCTTTATCAATCGTTGTAACTTCGCATAAAGATAATATCTCTTGGTCCATTTCGCTAAGCGACTCTTGTTTTCCATCCAAGAGTTGTCTCATAACATTGAGCCGTTCGTAATCCTTGTCTTCGCTTTGCAACATTTCGGTGAATTCTTGATCCAGTTTCGATACATATCGTCGGTGTCCTTCACGTATAACTCGCAGTCGTTCCAAATTCGATGTATTCGCTTGCATACTCGATGTACTTGATATCTCGTGTGTTTTTGACTTCGGTTTACCCTTTTTGGGAGGCATTGCGATCGAAACTATGCCCCACGTTGGGCGCCATTTAGTAAACACAACTGATCATGTTTAATAATCGAAATCGAAATTGCTTACTGACAAAAATATTCCCGCGTCTCGGGTTACTTGATGGTGTAATAAGATCAAGTGACTACAATATTACGCAGACATCAATAAATTAACATAAATTATATAAACATGTTCACAACAGGGGGTTAAAAGGGGTTACAAGGGGTGACAGGGGGTGACAAGGGGTTACAGGGGGTTACAAAGGATTATAGAACCTTTTTTCTGACTAGAACGTTCCCAGATACTTTTTCTTGGTCTATTTTGCATAAAAATCAACGTTGAACAAATCTCTAATTTTTGATCAAAACGATAGACTAACCCCTTCGGAAAAATTCTAATTTTGCGTTTTTCGTAAACAGTTGTTTTTATAGTCTTTAAAGGCTTCTTTTTTATCTAGAACGTCAGCAAACACTTTTTCTCCATCTATTTTTGATAAATACAAAAGATGAAAAAACTTCAACTTTTTGACCAAAATCATGGGCTATCCCCTTTGCAAAAATGCCAATTTTGCCTTCTTTTTTAATCCATGTTTATATTGTCTAGAAAGGCTTGTTTTCTAACGAGAACGTCTGCAAATACTTTTTCTGGGTCTATTTTGCATAAAACGAAACGTTCTCAAAATTTCCAATTTTTGACCAAAACCATGGACTAACCCCTTTCCAAAAATCCCAATTTTGTGGGTCTTTGAAACCGATGTTTTTCTTGTTCAGAAAGGCTTGTTTGCTTTATAAAACGTCGAAAATCGTTTTTTCACGATTTATTTTCACGAACTATGACATGGGAATACAGGGGGTTACAAGGGGTTACAAGGGGTTACAAGGGGTTACAGGGAATTACAAGGGGTCACAAGGGGTGACAGGAGGTGATAAAGGGTTACAGTGGGTTACAAAGGATTATAGAAACTTTTTTCTAACTAGAACGTTCCCAGATACTTTTTCTTGGTCTATTTCTCATAAAAATCAAAGTTGAAGAAATCTCTAATTTTTGATCAAAACGATGGGTTAACCCCTTTGGAAAAATTATAATTTTGCGTTTTTCGTAAACAGTTGTTTTTATAGTCTTTAAAGGCTTCTTTTTTATCTAGAACGTCAGCAAACACTTTTTCTCGATCTATTTTTGATTAATACAAAAGATGAAAAAACGATCTATGACATGGGAATACAGGGGGTTATAAAAGGGGTTACAGGGGGTTACAAGGGGTTACAAGGGGTTACAGTGGCTTACAAGGGGTTACAATTGGTGACAGGGGGTGACAAGGGGTTACAGGGGGTTACAAAGGATTATAGAAACTTTTTTCTAACTAGAACGTTCTCAGATACTTTTTCTTGGTCTATTTTGCATAAAAATCAACGTTGAACAAATCTCTGATTTTTGATCAAAACGATGGACTAACCCCTTTGGAAAAATTCTAATTTTGCGTTTTTCGTAAACAGTTGTTTTTATAGTCTTTAAAGGCTTCTTTTTTATCTAGAACGTCAGCAAACACTTTTTCTCCATCTATTTTTGATAAATACAAAAGATGAAAAAACTTCAACTTTTTGACCAAAATCATGGACTATCCCCTTTGCAAAAATGCCAATTTTCCCTTCTGTTTAAATCCATGTTTATATTGTCCAGAAAGCATTGTTTTCTAACGACAACGTCACCAAATACTTTTTCTGGGTGTATTTTGCATAAAACGAAACGTTCTCAAAATTTCCAATTTTTGACCAAAACCATGGACTAACCCCTTTCCAAAAATGCCAATTTTGTGGGTTTTTGAAACCGATGTTTTTCTTGTTCAGAAAGGCTTGTTTGCTATACAAAACGTCGAAAATCTTTTTTCACGACTTATTTTAACGATCTATGACATGGAAATACAGGGGGTTACAAGGGGTTACAGAGGGTTACAAGGGGTTACAAGGGGTTACAGGGGGTTACAAGGGCTTACAAGGGGTGACAGGGGGTGAAAAGGGGTTACAGGGGGTTAAAAGCATTATGGAAACTTTTTTCTATCTAGACCGTTCCCAGATACTTTTTCTTGGTCTATTTTGCATAAAAATTAAAGTTGATCAAATCTCTAATTTTTGATCAAAACGATGGACTAACCCCTTTGGAAAAATTCTAATTTTGCATTTTTGGTAAACAGTTGTTTTTATAGTCTTTAAAGGCTTCTTTTTTATCTAGAACGTCAGCAAACACTTTTTCTCGATCTATTTTTTATTAATACAAAAGATGAAAAAACGATCTATAACATGGGAATACAGGGGGTTATAAAAAGGGTTTCAGGGGATTACAAGGGGTTACAAGGGGTTACAATTGGTGACAGGGGGTGACAAGGGGTTACAGGGGGTTACAAAGGATTATAGAAACTTTTTTCTAACTAGAACGTTCCCAGATACTTTTTCTTCGTCTATTTTGCATAAAAATCAAAGTTGAAGAAATCTCTGATTTTTGATCAAAACGATAGACTAACCCCTTTGGAAAAATTCTAATTTTGCGTTTTTCGTAAACAGTTGTTTTTATAGTCTTTAAAGGCTTCTTTTTTATCTAGAACGTCAGCAAACACGTTTTCTCCATCTATTTTTGATAAATACAAAACATGAAAAAACTTCAACTTTTTGACCAAAATCATGGACTATCCCCTTTGCAAAAATGCCAATTTTGCCTTCTTTTTAAATCCATGTTTATATTGTCTAAAAAGGCTTGTTTTCTAACGACAACGTCACCAAATACTTTTTCTGGGACTATTTTGCATAAAACGAAACCTTCACAAAATTTCCAATTTTTGACCATAACAATGGACTCACCCCTTTGCAAAAATGCCAATTTTGTGGGTTTTTGAAACCGATGTTTTTCTTTTTCAGAAAGACTTCTTTGCTATATAAAACGTCGAAAATCGTTTTTTCACGATTTATTTTCACGATCTATGACATGGGAATACAGGGGGTTACAAGGGGTTACAGGGGGTTACAAGGGGTTACAAGGGGTTACAAGGGGTTACAGGGAGTTACAAGGGGTCACAAGGGGTGACAGGGGGTGATAAAGGGGTACAGTGGGTTAAAAAGGACTATACAAACTTTTTTCTAACTAGAACGTTCCCACATACTTTTTCTTGGACTATTTCTCATAAAAATCAAAGTTGAAGAAATCTCTAATTTTTGATCAAAACAATGGGTTAACCCCTTTGGAAAAATTCTAATTTTGCGTTTTTCGTAAACAGTTGTTTTTATAGTCTTTAAGGGCTTCTTTTTTATTTAGAACGTCAGCAAACACTTTTTCTTTATCTATTTTTGATAGATACAAAACATGAAAAAACGTCAACTTTTTGACCAAAATCATGGACTATCCCCTTTGCAAAAAAGCCAATTTTGCCTTCTTTTTAAATCCATGTTTATATTGTCTAGACAGGCTTGTTTTCTAACGAGAACGTCTCCAAATACTTTTTCTGGGTCTATTTTGCATAAAACGAAACGTTTACAAAATTTCCAATTTTTGACCAAACCCATGGACTAATCCCTTTCCAAAAATCCCAATTTTGCGGGTATTTGAAACCGTTGTTTTTCTTGTTCAGAAAGGCTTGTTTGCTTTATAAAACGTCCAAAATCGTTTTTTCACGATTTATTTTCACGATCTATGACATCGGAATACAGGGGGTTACAAGGGGTGACAGGGGGTAATAAAGGGTTACAGTGGGTTAAAAAGGAGTATAGAAACTTTTTTCTAACTAGAACGTTCCCACATACTTTTTCTTGGTCTATTTTTCATAAAAATCAAAGTTAAAGAAATGTCTAATTTTCGATTAAAACGATGGGTTAACCCCTTTGGAAAAATTCTAATTTTGCGTTTTTCGTAAACAGTTGTTTTTATAGTCTTTAAAGGCTTCTTTTTTATCTAGAACGTCAGCAAACACTTTTTCTCCATCTATTTTTGATAAATACAAAAGATGAAAAAACTTCAACTTTTTGACCAAAATCATCGACTATCCCCTTTCCAAAAAGGCCAATTTTGCCTTCTTTTTAAATCCATGTTTATATTGTCTAGAAAGGCTTGTTTCCTAACGAGAACGTCACCAAATACTTTCTCTGGGTGTATTTTGCATAAGACGAAACGTTCACAAAATTTCCAATTTTTGACCAAAACCACGGACTAACCCCTCTGCAAAAATGCCAATTTTGTGGGTTTTTGAAACCGATGTTTTTCTTGTTCAGAAAGGCTTCTTTGCTATATAAAACGTAGAAAATCGTTTTTTCACGATTTATTTTTACGATCTATGACATGGTAATACAGGGGGTTACAAGGGGTTACAGGGGGTTACAAGGGGTTACAAGGGGTTACAAGGGGTTACAGGGAGTTACAAGGGGTCACAAGGGGTGACAGGGGGTGATAAAGGGGTACAGTGGGTTACAAAGGATTATACAAACTTTTTTCTAACTAGAACGTTCCCAGATACTTTTTCTTGGTCTATTTCTCATAAAACTCAAAGTTAAAGAAATCTCTAATTTTTGATCAAAACAATGGGTTAACCCCTTTGGAAAAATTCTAATTTTGCGTTTTTCGTAAACAGTTGTTTTTATAGTCTTTAAAGGCTTCTTTTTTATCTAGAACGACAGCAAACACTTTTTCTCCATCTATTTTTGATAAATACAAAAGATGAAAAAACTTCAACTTTTTGATCAAAATCATGGACTATCCCCTTTGCAAAAATGCCAATTTTGCCTTCTTTTTTAATCCATGTTTATATTGTCTAGAAAGGCTTGTTTTCTAACGAGAACGTCACCAAATACTTTTTCTGGGTGTATTTTGCATAAAACGAAACGTTCTCAAAATTTCCAATTATTGACCAAAACCATGGACTAGCCCCTTTCCAAAAATGCCAATTTTGTGGGTTTTTGAAACCGATGTTTTTCTTGTTCAGAAAGGCTTGTTTGCTATACAAAACGTCGAAAATCGTTTTTTCACGACTTATTTTCACGATCTATCACATGGAAATACAGGGGGTTACCAGGGGTTACAGAGGGTTACAAGGGGTTACAAGGGGTTACAAGGGGTTACATGGGGTTACAAGGGCTTACAAGGGGTGACAGGGGGTGACAAGGGGTTACAGGGGGTTAAAAGCATTATGGAAACTTTTTCCTATCTAGACCGTTCCCAGATACTTTTTCTTGGTGTATTTTTCATAAAAATTAAAGTTTAACAAATCTCTAATTTTTGATTAAAACGATGGACTAACCCCTTTGCAAAAATGCCAATTTTGTGGGTTTTTGAAAGCGATGTTTTTCTTGTTCAGAAAGGCTTGTTTGCTATATAAAACGTCGAAAATCATTTTTTCACGATTTCTTTTCACGATCTATGACATGGGAATACAGGGGGTTACACGGGGTTACAGGGGGTTACAAGGGGTTACAAGGGGTTACAAGGGGTTACAGGGGGTTAAAACGGCTGACAGGGGGTGACAAGGGGTTACACGGGGTTACAAAGGATTATAGAAACTTTTTTCTAACTAGAACGTTCCCAGATACTTTTTCTTCGTCTATTTTGCATAAAAATCAAAGTTGAACAAATCTCTAATTTTTGATCAAAACCATAGATTAACCCCTTTGGAAAAATTGTAATTTTGCGTTTTTCGTAAACAGTTGTTTTTATAGTCTTTAAAGGCTTCTTTTTTATCTAGAACGTCAGCAAACACTTTTTCTCGATCTATTTTTGATTAATACAAAAGATGAAAAAACGATCTATGACATGGGAATACAGGGGGTTATAAAAGGGGTTACAGGGGGTTACAAGGGGTTACAAGGGGTTACAGTGGCTTACAAGGGGTTACAATTGGTGACAGGGGGTGACAAGGGATTACAGGGGGTTACAAAGGATTATAGAAACTTTTTTCTAACTAGAACGTTCCCAGATATTTTTTCTTGGTCTATTTTGCATAAAAATCAAAGTTGAAGAAATCTCTGATTTTTGATCAAAACGATGGACTAACCCCTGGGGAAAAATTCTAATTTTGCGTTTTTCCTAAACAGTTGTTTTTATAGTGTTTAAAGGCTTCTTTTTTATCTAGAACGTCAGCAAACACTTTTTCTCGATCTATTTTTGATTAATACAAAAGATGAAAAAACGATCTATGACATGGGAATACAGGGGGTTATAAAAGGGGTTACAGGGGGTTACAAGGGGTTACAAGGGGTTACAGTGGCTTACAAGGGGTTACAATTGGTGAGAGGGGGTGACAAGGGGTTACAGGGGGTTACAAAGGATTATAGAAACTTTTTTCTAACTAGAACGTTTCCAGATATTTTTTCTTGGTCTATTTTGCATAAAAATCAAAGTTGAAGAAATCTCTGATTTTTGATCAAAACGATGGACTAACCCCTTTGGAAAAATTCTAATTTTCCGATTTTCCTAAACAGTTGTTTTTATAGTCTTTAAAGGCTTCTTTTTTATCTAGAACGTCAGCAAACCCTTTTTCTCGATCTATTTTTGATTAATAAAAAAGATGAAAAAACGATCTATGACATGGGAATACAGGGGGTTATAAAAGGGGTTACAGGGGTTTACAAGGGGTTACAAGGTGTTACAGTGGCTTACAAAGGGTTACAATTCGTGACAGGGGGTGACCAGGGGTTACCGGGGGTTACAAAGGATTATAGAAACTTTTTTCTAACTAGAACGTTCCCAGATATTTTTTCTTGGTCTATTTTGCATAAAAATCAAAGTTGAAGAAATCTCTGATTTTTGATCAAAACGATGGACTAACCCCTTTGGAAAAATTCTTATTTTGCGTTTTTTGTAAACAGTTGTTTTTATAGTCTTTAAAGGCTTCTTTTTTATCTAGAACGTCAGCAAACACTTTTTCTCCATCTATTTTTGATAAATACAAAAGATGAAAAAACTTCAACTTTTTGACCAAAATCATGGACTATCCCCTTTGCAAAAATGCCAATTTTGCCTTCTTTTTAAATCCATGTTTATATTGTCAAAAAGGCTTGTTTTCTAACGACAACGTCACCAAATACTTTTTCTGGGTGTATTTTGCATAAAACGAAACGTTCACAAAATTTCCAATTTTTGACCAAAACCATGGACTAACCCCTTTCCAAAAATCCCAATTTGGTGGGTTTTTGAAACCGATGTTTTTCTTGTTCAGAAAGGCTTGTTTCCTATATAAAACGTCGAAAATCGTTTTATCACGATTTATTTTCACGATCTATGACATGGGAATACAGGGGGTTACAAGGGGTTACAGAGGGTTACAAGGGGTTACAAAGGGTTACAAGGGGTTGCAAGGGGTTACAGGGGGTTACAAGGGGTGAAAAGGGGTGACAAGGGGTTACAGGGGGTTACAAAGGATTATAGAAACTTTTTTCTAACTAGAAGGTTCCCAGATACTTTTTCTTGGTCTATTTTGCATAAAAATCAAAGTTGAACAAATCTCTAATTTTTGATCTAAACCATAAACTACCCCTTTTGGAAAAATTCCAATTTTGCGTTTTTCGTAAACAGTTGTTTTTATAGTCTTTAAAGCCTTCTTTTTTATTTAGAACGTCAGCAAACACTTTTTCTCGATCTATTTTTGATAAATACAAAAGATGAAAAAATTGAACTTTTTGACCAAAACCATGGACTAACCCCGTTCCCAAAATGCCAATTTTGTGGGTTTTTGAAACCCATGTTTTTCTTGTTCAGAAACGCTTGTTTGCTATACAAAACGTCGAAAATCGTTTTCTCACGATTTATTTTCACGACCTATGACATGGGAATAAAGGGGGTTACAAGGTGTTACAAGGGGTTACAGGGGGTTACAAGGGGTTACAAGGGGTGACCGGCTATTACAAGGGGTTACAGGGGGTTACAAAGGATTATAGAAACTCTTTTCTAACTAGATCGTTCCCACATACTTTTTCTTGGTCTATTTTGCATAAAAATCAAAGTTGAACAAATCTCTAATTTTTAATCAAAACGATGGACTAACCCCTTTGGAAAAATTCTAATTTTGCGTTTTTCGTAAACCGTTGTTTTTATAGTCTTTAAAGGCTTCTTTTCTATCTAGAACGTCAGCAAACACTTTTTCTCCATCTATTTTTGATAAATACAAAAGATGAAAAAACTTCAACTTTTTGACCAAAATCATGGACTATCCCCTTTGCAAAAAAGCCAATTTTGCCTTCTTTTTTAATCCATGTTTATATTGTCTAGACAGGCTTGTTTTCTACCGAGAACGTCTCCAAATACTTTTTCTGGGTCTATTTTGCATAAGACGAAACGTTTACAAAATTTCCAATTTTTCACCAAAACCATGGACTAACCCCTTTTGCAAAAATGCCAATTTTGTGGGTTTTTGAAACAGATGTTTTTCTTGTTCAGAAAGGCTTGTTTCCTGTATAAAACGTCGAAAATCGTTTTTTCACGATTTATTTTCACGATCTATGACATGGGAATACAGGGGATTACAAGGGGTTACAGAGGATTACAAGGGGTTACAAAGGGTTACAAGGGGTTACAAGGGGTTACAAGGGGTTACAGGGGGTTACCAGGGGTGACAAGGGGTGACAAGGGGTTACAGTGGCTTACAAGGGGTTACAATTGGTGACAGGGGGTGACAAGGGGTAACTGGGGGTTACAAAGGATTATAGAAACTTTTTTCTAACTAGAACGTTCCCAGATATTTTTTCTTGGTCTATTTTGCATAAAAATCAAAGTTGAAGAAATCTCTGATTTTTGATCAGAACGATGGACTAACCCCTTTCGAAAATTTCTAATTTTGCGTTTTTCGTAAACAGTTGTTTTTATAGTCTTTAAAGGCTTCTTTTTTATCTAGAACGTCAGCAAACACTTTTTCTCTATCTAGTTTTGATAAATACAGGTTACAGGGGGTTACAAGGGTTTACAAGGGGTTACATGGGGTTACAAGGGCTTACAAGGGGTGACAAAGGGGGGCCCAGGGGTTACAGGGGGTTAAAAGCATTATGGAAACTTTTTTCTATCTAGACCGTTCCCAGATACTTTTTCTTGGTCTATTTTTCATAAAAATTAAAGTTGATCAAATCTCTAATTTTTGATCAAAACGATGGACTAACCCATGTGGAAAAATTCTAATTTTGCGTTTTTCGTAAACAGTTGTTTTTATAGTCTTTAAAGGCTTCTTTTTTATCTAGAACGTCAGCAAACACTTTTTCTCGATCTATTTTTGATTAATACAAAAGATGAAAAAACGATCTATGACATGGGAATACAGGGGGTTATAAAAGGGGTTACAGGGGGTTACAAGGGGCTACAAGGGGTTACAGTGGCTTACAAGGGGTTACAATTGGTGACAGGGGGTGACAAGGGATTACAGGGGGTTACAAAGGATTATAGAAACTTTTTTCTAACTAGAACGTTCCCAGATATTTTTTCTTGGTCTATTTTGCATAAAAATCAAAGTTGAAGAAATCTCTGATTTTTGATCAAAACGATGGACTAACCCCTGTGGAAAAATTCTAATTTTGCGTTTTTCCTAAACAGTTGTTTTTATAGTCTTTAAAGGCTTCTTTTTTTTATCTAGAACGTCAGCAAACACTTTTTTCTCGATCTATTTTTGATTAATACAAAAGATGAAAAAAACGATCTATGACATGGGAATACAGGGGTTATAAAAGGGGGTTACAGGGGGTTACAAGGGGTTACAAGGGGTTACAGTGGCTTACAAGGGGTTACAATTGGTGACAGGGGGTGACAAGGGGTTACCGGGGGTTACAAAGGATTATAGAAACTTTTTTCTAACTAGAACGTTCCCAGATATTTTTTCTTGGTCTATTTTGCATAAAAATCAAAGTTGAAGAAATCTCTGATTTTTGATCAAAACAATGGACTAACCCCTTTGGAAAAATTCTAATTTTGCGTTTTTCGTAAACAGTTGTTTTTATAGTATTTAAATGCTTCTTTTTTATCTAGAACGTCAGCAAACACTTTTTCTCCATCTATTTTTGATAAATACAAAAGATGAAAAAACTTCAACTTTTTGACCAAAATCATGGACTATCCCCTTTGCAAAAATGCCAATTTTGCCTTCTTTTTAAATCCATGTTTATATTGTCAAAAAGGCTTGTTTTCTAACGAAAACGTCTCCAAAGACTTTTTCTGGGTGTATTTTGCATAAAACGAAACGTTCACAAAATTTCCAATTTTTGACCAAAACCATGGACTAACCCCTTTGCAAAAATGCCAATTTTGTGGGTTTTTGAAACCGATGTTTTTCTTGTTCAGAAAGGCTTGTTTGCTATAGAAAACGTCGAAAATCGTTTTTTCACGATTTATTTTCACGATCTATGACATGGGAATACAGGGGGTTACAAGGGGTTACAGAGGGTTACAAGGGGTTACAAGGGGTGACAGGGGGTGACAAGGGGTTACACTGGGTTACAAAGCACTATAGAAACTTTTTTCTATCTAGAACGTTTCCAGATACTTTTTCTTCGTCTATTTTGCATAAAAATCAAAGTTAAAGAAATCTCTAATTTTTGATCAAAACCATGGACTAACCCTTTGGAAAAATTCTTATTTTGCGTTTTTCGTAAACAATCGTTTTTATAGTCTTTAACGGCTTCTTCTTTATCTAGAACGTCAGCAAACACTTTTTCTCCATCTATTTTTGATAAATACAAAAGATGAAAACACTTCAACTTTTTGACCAAAATCATGGACTATCCCCTTTGCAAAAATGCCAACTTTGCCTCCTTTTTTAGTCCATCTTTATATTATCTAGAAAGGCTTGTTTTCTAACGACAACGTCACCAAATACTTTTTCTGGGTGTATTTTGTATAAAACGAAACGTTCACAAAATTTCCAATTTTTGACCAAAACCATGGACTAACCCCTTTGCAAAAATGCCTATTTTGTGGGTTTTTGAAACCTATGTTTTTCTTGTTCAGAAAGGCTTGTTTGCTATATAAAACGTCGAAAATCGTTTTTTCACGATTTATTTTCACGATCCATCACATGGGAATACAGGGGGTTAAAAGGGGTTACAGGGGGTTACAAGGGGTTATAAGGGGTGACAGGGGGAGATAAGGGGTTACAGTGGGTTACAAAGGATTATAGAAACTTTTTTATAACTAGAACGTTCCCAGATACTTTTTCTTGGTCTATTTTGCATAAAAATCAAAGTTGAACAAATCTCTAATTTTTGATCAAAACGATGGGTTAACCCCTTTGAAAAAATTCTAATTTTGCGTTTTTCGTAAACAGTTGTTTTTATAGTCTTTAAAGGCTTCTTTTTTATCTAGAACATCAGCAAACACCTTTTCTCCATCTATTTTTGATAAATACAAAAGATGAAAAAACTTCAACTTTTTGACCAAAATCAAAGTCAGTTGTTTTGTATAGTCTTTAAAGGCTTCTTTTTTATCTAGAACGTCAGCAAACACTTTTTCTCCGTCTATTTTTGATAAATACAAAAGATGAAAAAACTTCAACTTTTTGAACAAAATCATGGACTATCCCCTTTGCAAAATTCCATTTTTGCCTGCTTTTTAAATCCATGTTTATATTGTCTAGAAAGGCTTGTTTTCTAACGACAACGTCACCAAATACTTTTTCTGGGTGTACTTTGAATAAAACGAAACGTTCACAAAATTTCCAATTTTGACCAACACCATGGACTAACCCCTTTGCAAAAATGCCAATTTTGTGGGTTTTTGAAACCGATGTTTTTCTTGTTCAGAAAGCCTTGTTTGCTGTATAAAACGTCGAAAATCGTTTTTTCATGATTTATTTTCACGATCTATGACATGGGAATACAGGGGGTTACAAGGGGTTACAGGAAGTTACAAGGGGTTACAAGGGGTTACAAGGGGTTACAGTGGGTTACAAGGGGTTACAAGGGGTGACAGGCGGTGATAAGGGGTTACACTGGGTTACAAAGGATTATAGAAACTTTTATCTAACTAGAACGTTCCCAGATACTTTTTCTTGGTCTATTTTGCATAAAAATCAAAGTTGAACAAATCTCTAATTTTTGATCAAAACGATGGGTTAACCCCTTTGGAAAAATTCTAATTTTGCGTTTTTCGTAAACGGTTGTTTTTATAGTCTTTAAAGGCTTCTTTTTTATCTAGAACATCAGCAAACACCTTTTCTCCATCTATTTTTGATAAATACAAAAGATGAAAAAACTTCAACTTTTTGACCAAAATCAAAGTCAGTTGTTTTGTATAGTCTTTAAAGGCTTCTTTTTTATCTAGAACGTCAGTAAACACTTTTTCTCCATCTATTTTTGATAAATACAAAAGATGAAAAAACTCCAACTTTTTGACCAAAATCATCGACTATCCCCTTTGCAAAAATGCCAATTTTGCCTTCTTTTTCAATCCATGTTTATATTGTCTAGAAAGACTTGTTTCCTAACGAGAACGTCACCAAATACTTTCTCTGGGTGTATTTTGCATAAAACGAAACGTTCAAAAATTTCCAATTTTTGACCAAAACCATGGACTAACCCCTTTGCAAAAATGCCAATTTTGTGGGTTTTTGAAACCGATGTTTTTCTTGTTCAGAAGGCCTTGTTTGCTGTATAAAACGTCGAAAATCGTTTTTTCATGATTTATTTTCACGACCTATGACATGGGAATACAGGGGGTTACAATGGGTTACAGGAAGTTACAAGGGGTTACAAGGGGTTTCAAGGGGTTACAAGGGGTTACAAGGGGTTACAGGGGGTTACAAGGGGTTACAAGGGGTGACAGGCGGTGATAAGGGGTTACACTGGGTTACAAAGGATTATAGAAACTTTTTTCTAACTAGAACGTTCCCAGATACTTTTTCTTGGTCTATTTTGCATAAAAATCAAAGTTGAACAAATCTCTAATTTTTGATCAAAACGATGGCTTAACCACTTTGGAAAAATTCTAATTCTGCGTTTTTCGTAAACAGTTGTTTTTATAGTCTTTAAAGGCTTCTTTTTTATCAAGAACGTCAGCAAACACTTTTTCTCCATCTATTTTTAATCAATACAAAACATGAAAAAACTTCAACTTTTTGACCAAAATCATGGACTATCCCCTTTGCAAAAATGCCAATTTTGCCTTCTTTTTAAGTCCATGTTTGTATTTTCTAGAAAGGCTTGTTTTCTAACAAGAACGTCACCAAATACTTTTTCTGGGTGTATTTTGCATAAAACGAAACGTTCGCAAGATTTCCAATTTTTGACCAAAACCATGGACTAACCCCTTTGCAAAAATACCAACTTTGTGGGTTTTAGAAACCGATATTTTTCTTGTTCAGAAGGGCTTGTTTGCTATATAAAACGTCGAGAATCGTTTTTTCACGATTTATTTTCACGATCTATGACTTGGGAAACAGGGGGTTACAAGGGGTTACAGGGGGCTACAAGGGGTTTCAAGGGGTTACAAGGGGTTACAACGGGTTACAGAGGGTAACAAGGGGTTAGAAAGGGTGACAGGGGGTGACAATGGGTGTGCAGGGGCTTACAAAAGATTATAGAAACTTTTTTCTAACTAGAACGTTCCCAGATACTTTTTCTTGGTCTATTTTGCATAAAAATCAAAGTTGAAGAAATCTCTAATTTTTGATCAAAAATGCCAATTTTGCCTTCTTTTTAAATCCATGTTTATATTGTCTAGATAGGCTTGTTTTGTAACGACAACGTCACCAAATACTTTTTCTGGGTGTATTTTGCATAAAACGAAACGTTCACAAAATTTCCAATTTTTGACCAAAACCATGGACTAACCCCTTTGCAAAAATGCCAATTTTGTGGGTTTTTGAAACCGATGTTTTTCTTGTTCAGAAAGGCTTGTTTGCTATATAAAACGTCGAAAATCCTTTTTTCACGATTTTTTTCAGGATCTATGACATGGGAATACATCGGGTTACAAGGGGTTACAAGGGTTTACAAGGGGTTACAGGGGGTTACAAGGGGTGACAGGGGGTGACAAGGGGAACAGGGGGTTACAAAGGATTATAGAAACTTTTTTCTAACTAGAACGTTTTCTGATACTTTTTCTTCGTCTATTTTGCATAAAAATCAAAGTTAAAGAAATCTCTAATTTTTGAACAAAACGATGGACTAACTCCTTTGGAAAAATTCTAATTTTGCGTTTTTCGTAAACAGTTGTGTTTATAGTCTTTAAAGGCTTCTTTTTTATCTAGAACGTCAGCAAACACTTTTTCTCCATCTATTTTTGATAAATACAAAAGATGAAAAAACCTTAACTTTTTGACCAAAATCATGGACTATCCCCTTTGCAAAAATGCCAATTTTGCCTTCTTTTTAAATCCATGTTTATGTCGTCTAGAAAGGCTTGTTTTCTAACGACAACGTCACCAAAGACTTTTTCTGGGCCTATTTTGCATAAAACGAAACGTTCACAAAATTTCCAATTTTTGACCAAAACCATGGACTAACCCCTTTGCAAAAATGCCAATTTTGTGGGTTTTTGAAACCGCTGTTTTTCTTTTTCAGAAAGGCTTGTTTGCTATACAAAACGTCGAAAATCCTTTTTTCACGATCTATTTTCACGATCTATGACATGGGAATAAAGGGGGTTACAAGGGGTTACAGAGGGTTACAAGGGGTTACAGAGGGTTACAAGGGGTTACAAGGGGTTACAGGGGGTTACAAGGGGTTACAAGGGGTGACAGGGGGTGACAAGGGGTTACACTGGGTTACAAAGCGCTATAGAAACTTTTTTCTATCTAGAACGTTTCCAGATACTTTTTCTTCGTCTATTTTGCATAAAAATCAAAGTTGAACAAATCTCTAATTTTTGATCAAAACGATGGACTAACCCCTTTGGAAAAATTCTAATTTTGCGTTTTTCGTAAACAATCGTTTTTATAGTCTTTAAAGGCTTCTTTTTTATCTAGAACGTCAGCAAACACTTTTTCTCCATCTATTTTTGATAAATACAAAAGATGAAAAAACTTCTACTTTTTGACCAAAATCATGGACTATCCCCTTTGCAAAAATGCCAATTTTGCCTCCTTTTTTAATCCATGTTTATATTGTCTAGAAAGGCTTGTTTTCAAACGAGAACGTCACCAAATACTTTTTCTGGGCCTATTTTGCATAAAACGAAACGTTCACAAAATTTCCAATTTTTGACCAAAACCATGGACTAACCCCTTTGCAAAAATGCCAATTTTGTGGGCTTTTGAAACCGATGTTTTTCTTGTTCAGAAAGGCTTCTTTGCTATATAAAACGACGAAAATCGTTTTTTCACGATTTATTTTCACGATCTATGACATGGGAATACAGGGGGTTACAAGGGGTTACAGGGGGTTACAAGGGGTTACAAGGGGTTACAAAGGGTTACAAGGGGTTACACGGGGTTACAAGGGGTTACAAAGGGGTGACAGGGGATGATAAGGGGTTACAGTGGGTTATAGAGAATTATAGAAACTTTTTTCTAACTAGAACGTTCCCAGATACTTTTTCTTGGTCTATTTTGCATAAAAATCAAAGTTGAAGAAAACTCTAATTTTTGATCAAAACCATGGGTTAACACCTTTGGAAAAATTCTAATTTTGCGTTTTTTGTAAACAGTTGTTTCTATAGTCTTTAAAGGCTTCTTTTTTACCTAGAACGTCAGCAAACACTTTTTCTCCATCTATTTTTGATAAATACAAAACATGAAAAAACTTCAACTTTTTGACCAAAATCATGGACTATCCCCTTTGCAAAAATGCCAATTTTGCCTCCTTTTTAAGTCCATCTTTATATTATCTAGAAAGGCTTGTTTTCTAACGAGAACGTCACCAAATACTTTTTCTGGGTGTATTTTGCATAAAACGAAACGTTCACAAAATTTCCAATTTTTGACCAAAACCATGGACTAACCCCTTTGCAAAAATGCCAATTTTGTAGGTTTTTGAAACCGATGTTTTTCTTTTTCAGAAAGGCTTGTTTGCTATATAAAACGTCGAAAATCGTTTTTTCACGATTTATTTTCACGATCCATCACATGGGAATACAGGGGGTTAAAAGTGGTTACAGGGGGTTACATGGGGTTATAAGGGGTGACAGGGGGAGATAAGGGGTTACAGTGGGTTACAAAGGATTATAGAAACTTTTTTCTATCTAGAACGTTCCCAGGTACTTTTTCTTCGTCTATTTTGCATAAAAATCAAAGTTGAAGAAATCTCTAATTTTTGATCAAAACGATGGGTTAACCCCTTTGGAAAAATTCTAATTTTGCCTTTTTCGTAAACAGTTGTTTTTATAGTCTTTAAAGGCTTTTTTTTCATCTAGAACGTCAGCAAACACTTTTTCTCCATTTATTTTTGATAAATACAAAAGATGAAAAAACTTCAACTTTTTGATCAAAATCATGGACTATATCCTTTGCAAAAATGCCAAGTTTGCCTTCTTTTTAAATCCATGTTTATATTATCTAGAAAGGCTTGTTTTCTAACGACAACGTCACCAAATACTTTTTCTGGGTGTATTTTGAATAAAACGAAACGTTCACAAAATTTCCAATTTTTGACCAACACCATGGACTAACCCCTTTGCAAAAATACCAACTTTGTGGGTTTTTGAAACCGATATTTTTCTTGTTCAGAAAGGCTTGTTTGCTATATAAAACGTCGGGAATCGTTTTTTCACGATTTATTTTCACGATCTATGACTTGGGAATACAGGGGGTTTCAAGGGGTTACAGGGGGTTACAAGGGGTTACAAGGGGTTACAACGGGTTACAACGGGTTACAGAGGGTAACAAGGGGTTAGAAAGGGTGACAGGGGGTGACAATGGGTTCCAGGGGGTTACAAAGGATTATAGAAACTTTTTTCTAACTAGAACGTTCCGAGATACTTTTTCTTGGTCTATTTTGCATAAAAATCAAAGTTGAAGAAATCTCTAATTTTTGATCAAAACCATGGACTAACCCCTGTGCAAAAATGCCAATTTTGCCTTCTTTTTAAATCCATGTTTGTATTGTCTAGATAGGCTTGTTTTGTAACGACAACGTCACCAAATACTTTTTCTGGGTGTATTTAGAATAAAACGAAACGTTCACAAAATTTCCAATTTTTGTCTAAAACCATGGACTAACCCCTTTGCAAAAATGCCAATTTTGTGGGTTTTTGAAATCGCTGTTTTTCTTGTTCCGAAAGGCTTGTTTGCTATATAAAAGGTCGAAAATCGTTTTTTCACGATTTATTTTCGCGATCTATGACATGGGAACACAGGGAGTTACAAGGTGTTACAGGGGCTTACAAGGGTTTACAGGGGCTTACAAGGGGTTACAAGGAGTTACAAGGGGTTACAAGGAGTTACAAGGGGTTACATGGGGTTACAAGGGGTTACAAGGGGTTACAAGGGGTTACAGGTGGTTACAAGGGATTACAAGGGGTTATAAGGGGTTACAGGGGGTTTCAAGGCGTTACAAGGGGTGACAGGGGATGACAAGGGGTTACAGGGGGTTACAAAGGATTATAGAAACTTTTTTCCATCTAGAACGTTCCCAGATACTTTTTCTTGGTCTATTTTGCATAAAAATCAGAGTTCAACAAATGTCTAATTTTTGATCAAAACCATAGATTAACCCCTTTGGAAAAATTCTAATTTTGCGTTTTTCGTAAACAGTTGTTTTTATACTCTTTAAAGGCTTCTTTTTTATCTAGAACGTCAGCAAACACTTTTTCTCCATCTATTTTTGATAAATACAAAAGATGAAAAAACTTCAACTTTTTGACCAAAATCATGGACTATCCCCTTTGCAAAAATGCCAATTTTGCCTTCTGTTTAAATCCATGTTTATATTGTCAAGAAAGGCTTGTTTTCTAACGACAACGTCTCCAAAGACTTTTTCTGGGTGTATTTTGCATAAAACGAAACGTTCACAAAATTTCCAATTTTTGACCAAAACCATGGACTAACCCCTTTGCAAAAATGCCAATTTTGTGGGTTTTTGAAACCGATGTTTTTCTTGTTCAGAAAGGCTTGTTTGCTATACAAAACGTCGAAAATCGTTTTTTCACGATCTATGACATGGGAATACAGGAGGTTACAAGGGGTTACAGAGGGTTACAAGGGGTTACAAGGGGTTACAAGGGGTTACAAGGGGTTACAAGGGGTGACAGGGGGTGACAAGGGGTTACACTGGGTTACAAAGGATTATAGAAACTTTTTTCTATCTAGAACGTTTCCAGATACTTTTTCTTGGTCTATTTTGCATAAAAATCAAAGTTGAACAAATCTCTAATTTTTGATCAAAACGATGGACTAACCCCTTTGGAAAAATTCTTATTTTCCGTTTTTTGTAAACAATCGTTTTTATAGTCTTTAAAGGCTTCTTTTTTTTCTACAACGTCAGCAAACACTTTTTCTCCATCTATTTTTGATAAATACAAAAGATGAAAAAACTTCTACTTTTTGACCAAAATCATGGACTATCCCCTTTGCAAAAATGCCAATTCTGCCTTCTTTTTTAATCCATGTTTATATTGTCTAGAAAGGCTTGTTTTCAAACGAGAACGTCTCCAAATACTTTTTCTGGGCCTATTTTGCATAAAACGAAACGTTCACAAAATTTCCAATTTTTGACCAAAACCATGGACTAACGCCTTTGCAAAAATGCCAATTTTGTGGGCGTTTGAAACCGATGTTTTTCTTGTTCAGAAAAGCTTCTTTGCTATATAAAACGACGAAAATCGTTTTTTCACGATTTATTTTCACGATCTATGACATGGGAATACAGGGGGTTACAAGGGGTTACAGGGGGTTAAAAAGGGTTACAAGGGGTTATAAAGGGTTACAAGGGGTTACACGGGGTTACAAGGGGTTACAAAGGGGTGACAGGGGGTGATAAGGGGTTACAGTGGGTTACAGAGGATTATAGAAACTTTTTTCTCTCCAGAACGTTACCAGATACTTTTTCTTGGTCTATTTTGCATAAAAATCAAAGTTCAACAAATCTCTAATTTTTGATCAAGACGATGGACTAACCCCTTTGGAAAAATTCTAATTTTGCGTTTTTGGTAAACAGTTGTTTTTATAGTCTTTAAAGGCTTCTTTTTTATCTAGAACGTCAGCAAACACTTTTTTGCGATGTATTTTTGATAAATACAAAAGACGAAAAAACTTCAACTTTTTGACCAAAATCATGGACTATCCCCTTTGCAAAAATGCCAATTTTGCCTTCTTTTTAAATCCATGTTTATATTGTCTAGAAAGGCTTGTTTTCCAACGACAACGTCACCAAATACTTTTTTTGGGTGTATTTTGCATAAAACGAAACGTTCACAAAATTTCCAATTTTTGACCAAAACCATGGACTAACCCCTTTGCAAAAATGCCAATTTTGTGGGTTTTTAAAACCGATGTTTTTCTTGTTCCGAAAGGCTTGTTTGCTATATAAAACGTCGAAAATCGTTTTTTCACGATTTATTTTCACGATCTATGACATGGGAATAGAGGGGGTTACAAGGGGTTACAGGGGGTTACAAGGGGTTACAAGGGGTTACAGGGGGTTAAAACGGCTGACAGGGGGTGACAAGGGGTTACACGGGGTTACAAAGGATTATAGAAACTTTTTTCTAACTAGAACGTTCCCAGATACTTTTTCTTGGTCTATTTTGCATAAAAATCAAAGAGTAAGAAATGTCTAATTTTTGATCAAAACCATGGACTAACCCCTTTGGAAAAATTCTAATTTTGCGTTTTTGGTAAACAGTTGTTTTTATAGTCTTTAAAGGCTTCTTTTTTATCTACAACGTCAGCAAACACCTTTTCTCCATCAATTTTTGATAAATACAAAAGATGAAAAAACTTCAACTTTTTGACTAAAATCATGGACTATCCCCTTTGCAAAAATGCCAATTTTGCCTTCTCTTTAAATCAATGTGTATATTGTCTGGAAAGGCTTGTTTTCTAACGACAACGTCACCAAATACTTTTTCTGGGTGTATTTTGCATAAAACGAAACGTTCACAAAATTTCCAATTTTTGACCAAAACCATGGACTAACCCCTTTGCAAAAATGCCAATTTTGTGGGTTTTTGAAACCGATGTTTTTCTTGTTCAGAAAGGCTTGTTTGCTATATAAAACGTCGAAAATCTTTTTTTTCACGACTTATTTTCTCGATCTATGACATGGGAATACAGGGGGTTACAAGGGGTTACAGGGGGTTACAAAGGGGTTACAAGGGGTTACAAGGGGTTACAGGGGGTTACAGCGGGTTACAAGGGGTTACAAGGGGTGACAGGGGGTGACAAGGGGTTACAAGGGGTTACAAAGGATTATAGAAACTTTTTCTAACTAGAACGTTCCCAGATACTTTTTCTTGGTCTATTTTGCATAAAAATCAAAGTTGAAGAAATCTCTAATTTTTGATCAAGACCATGGACTAACCCCTTTGCAAAAATGCCAATTTTGCCTTCTTTTTAAATCCATGTTTATTTTGTCTAGATAGGCTTGTTTTGTAACGACAACGTCTCCAAATACTTTTTCTGGGTGTATTTTGAATAGAATCGCATAATTAAGTAAAATCTCGCATTCTGATTGGTTAACGAAGCGACGTATTTAGTGTGGAATTGCGAGTTGAAAACGAGGCTAAGCGATATTGTTTCGCATCTACGTAACAACTATCGTCAAATTTTAACACAACAACATGCAAAAAAGGTTTTCTACAATGTCATTTTAAAACCGGTTTTCAAAACCATTCATTGTCACTTTTTGACGAGTTAAAAACAAACAAAAGCGTTTTTTAAAGTGAGCCGGAGGTTCTTCCTTGTTTTGAACTGAACTACAGATTCTCGAAGAGACATAAAACCTCTTTCACTCGCGACAACCAGAAAACAAGAAAATCCTGTGAACACGGCCCAGAAAATGGCAATCCAAAGTTCAACCAAACAAAACGGAGAAGCGACAACGGAGGAAGTGCCGGGGTCGATTGTCGCATATACAGAAGAAGAAATAAATACCTTCAAAGAGGACATGGCGCCTGAAAACACGAAAAAGAGTACGCCGCTTGCAATCGTCCTGAATCGTGGTACTTAGAAAAGTACAAAACAGAGCTGAACTTGAGCAGCATTTCTAAAACATTTCAAGGTACTTACCTTATGTCAATCGCGACGTTAAACATGTTAAACTTTCAGTGCTTTCGCTTGGACACTTGATTTCTTTCAGTTTTGCCGCCGAAGAGGTAAAAGGTGTAAATTATTTTCCTTCTCGAGCAAATGACCAATTTGAAAAAAGACGTTCTACATAAACGGCTTCTAAATTCAGTAAAATACCTCTATTTATCCTTAAGATTAGTGTGAAGCTTGTTTACATGTAAAAAAGTTTGAAAACAAATGTGAAAACAAGCACAAGGTACAAAAAAAGTTGTCGAAGGTTCAAACGTGTACGACTGACCTTGCTTCCTATTCGCTAACGCAATGACAGTTCTGACAGTTGACTTTGAAATGGCTTTCTGGAGCGCGCGCTCAGGATAAAAACAAACAATATTATTGCTGTTTTCTTTTTTTTTCTTCTGATTTTTATTCAATTATGCGATTCAAGGAAAATTCAGTACCTGACTCGAGAATTCCACGTTAAATTGCACTTGAAAACCGATATCGCACTCATCGCTTCGCGATTCGTGCGATATCGGTTTTCGCGTGCAATTTAACGTGGAATTCCCTCGTCAGGTAATGAATTTTCCTATAAAACGAAACGTTCACAAAATTTCCAATTTTTGTCTAAAACCATGGACTAACCCCTTTGCAAAAATGCCAATTTTGTGGGTTTTTCAAACCGCTGTTTTTCTTGTTCCGAAAGGCTTGTTTGCTATATAAAACGTCGAAAATCGTTTTTTCACGATTTATTTTCACGATCTATGACATGGGAACACAGGGAGTTACAAGGTGTTACAGGGGCTTACAAGGGTTTACAGGGGCTTACAAGGGGTTACAAGGAGTTACAAGGGGTTACAAGGGGTTACAGGGGGTTACAAGGGGTTACAAGGGGTTACAGGTGGTTACAAGAGATTACAAGGGGTTATAAGGGGTTACAGGGGGTTACAAGGGGTTACAAGGGGTGACAGGGGGTGACAAGGGGTTACAGGGGGTTACAAAGGATTATAGAAACTTTTTTCCATCTAGAACGTTCCCAGATACTTTTTCTTGGTCTATTTTGCATAAAAATCAAAGTTCAACAAATCTCTAATTTTTGATCAAAACCATAGATTAACCCCTTTGGAAAAATTCTAATTTTGCGTTTTTCGTAAACAGTTGTTTTTATACTCTTTAAAGGCTTCTTTTTTATCTAGAACGTCAGCAAACACCTTTTCTCCATCTATTTTTCATAAATGCAAAAGATGAAAAAACTTCAACTTTTTGACCAAAATCATGGACTATCCCCTTTGCAAAAATGCCAATTTTGCCTTCTTTTTAAATCCATCTTTATATTATCTAGAAAGGCTTGTTTTCTAACGAGAACGTCACCAAATACTTTTTCTGGGTGTATTTCGCATAAAACGAAACGTTCACAAAAGTTTAAATTTTTGACCAAAACCATGGACTAACCCCTTTGCAAAAATGCCAATTTTGTGAGTTTTTGAAACCGATGTTTTTCTTATTCAGAAAGGCTTGTTTGCTATATAAAACGTCGAAAATCGTTTTTTCACGATTTATTTTCACGATCCATCACATGGGAATACAGGGGGTTAAAAGGGGTTACAGGGGGTTACAAGGGGTTATAAGGGGTGACAGGGGGAGATAAGGGGTTACAGTGGGTTACAAAGGATTATAGAAACTTTTTTATAACTAGAACGTTCCCAGATACTTTTTCTTGGTCTATTTTGCATAAAAATCAAAGTTGAAGAAATCTCTAATTTTTGATCAAAACGATGGGTTAACCCCTTTGGAAAAATTCTAATTTTGCGTTTTTCGTAAACAGTTGTTTTTATAGTCTTTAAAGGCTTTTTTTCATCTAGAACGTCAGCAAACACTTTTTCTCCATCTATTTTTGATAAATACAAAAGATGAAAAAACTTCAACTTTTTGATCAAAATCATGGACGATATCCTTTGCAAAAATGCCAAGTTTGCCTTCTTTTTAAATCCATGTTTATATTATCTAGAAAGGCTTGTTTTCTAACGACAACGTCACCAAATACTTTTTCTGGGTGTATTTTGAATAAAACGAAACGTTCACAAAATTTCCAATTTTTGACCAACACCATGGACTAACCCCTTTGCAAAAATGCCAATTTTGTGGGTTTTTGAAACCGATGTTTTTCTTCTTCAGAAAGGCTTGTTTGCTATACAAAACGTCGAAAATCGTTTTTTCACGATTTATTTTCACGATCTTTGACATGGGAATACAGGGGGTTACAAAGGGTTACAGAGGGTTACAAGGGGTTACAAGGAGTTACAAGGGGTTACAGGGGGTTACAAGGGGTTACAAGGGGTTACAAGGGGTGACACGGGGTAACAATGCAAGGGGTTACAGGGGGTTACAAAGGATTATAAAAACTTTTTTCTATCTAGAACGTTCCCAGATACTTTTTCTTGGTCTATTTTGCATAAAAATCAAAGTTAAAGAAATCTCTAATTTTTGATCAAAACCATGGCCTAACCCCTTTGGAAAAATTCTAATTTTGCGTTTTTCGTAACCAGTTGTTTTTATAGTCTTTAAAGGCCTCTTTTTTGTCTACAACGTCAGCAAACACTTTTTCTCGATCTATTTTTGATAAATACAAAAGATGAAAAAACTTCAACTTTTTGACCAAAATCATCGACTATCGCCTTTGCAAAAATGCCAATTTTGCCATCTTTTCAAATCCATGTTTATATTGTCTAGAAAGGCTTGTTTCCTAACGAGAACGTCACCAAATACTTTCTCTGGGTGTATTTTGCATAAAACGAAACGTTCACAAAATTTCCAATTTTTGACCAAAACCATGGACTAACCCCTTTCCAAAAATGCCAATTTTGTGGGTTTTTGAAAGCGATGTTTTTCTTGTTCAGAAAGCCTTGTTTGCTGTATAAAACGTCGAAAATCGTTTTTTCATGATTTATTTTCACGATCTATGACATGGGAATACAGGGTGTTACAAGGGGTTACAGGAAGTTACCAGGGGTTACAAAGGGTTACAAGGGGTTACAAGGGGTTACAAGGGGTTATAAGGGGTTACAAGGGGTGACAGGCGGTGATAAGGGGTTACACTGGGTTACAAAGGATTATAGGAACTTTTTTCTAACTAGAACGTTCCCAGATACTTTTTCTTGGTCTATTTTGCATAAAAATCAAAGTTGAACAAATCTCTAATTTTTGATCAGAACGATGGGTTAACCCCTTTGGAAAAATTCTAATTTTGCGTTTTTGGTAAACAGTTGTTTTTATAGTCTTTAAAGGCATCTTTTTTATCTAGGACGTCAGCAAACACTTTTTCTCCATCTATTTTTAATCAATACAAAAGATGAAAAAACTTCAACTTTTTGACCAAAATCATGGACTATCCCCTTTGCAAAAATGCCAATTTTGCCTCCTTTTTAAGTCCATGTTTGTATTGTCTAGAAAGGCTTGTTTTCCAACGAGAACGTCACCAAATACTTTTTCTGGCTGTATTTTGCATAAAACGAAACGTTCACAAAATTTCCAATTTTTGACCAAAACCATGGACTAACCCCTTTGCAAAAATACCAACTTTGTGGGTTTTTGAAACCGACGTTTTTCTTGTTTAGAAAGGCTTGTTTGCTATATAAAACGTCGAGAATCGTTTTTTCACGATTTATTTTCAAGATCTATGACTTGGGATTACAGGGGGTTACAAGGGGTTACAAGGGGTTACAACGGGTTACAGAGGGTAACAAGGGGTTAGAAAGGGTGACAGGGGGTGACAATGGGTTGCAGGGGGTTACAAAGGATTATAGAAACTTTTTTCTAACTAAAACGTTCCCAGATACTTTTTCTTGGTCTATTTTGCATAAAAATCAAAGTTGAAGAAATTTCTAATTTTTGACCAAAAACCAAGGACTAACCCCTTTGCAAAAATACCAACTTTGTGGGTTTTTGAAACCGATGTTTTTCTTGTTCAGAAAGGCTTGTTTCCTATATAAAACGTCGAGAATCGTTTTTTCACCATTTATTTTCACGATCTATGACTTGGGAATACAGGGGGTTACAAGGGGTTACAGGGGATTACAAGGGGTTACAAGGGGGTACAACGGTTTACAGAGGTTAACAAGGGGTTAGAAAGGGTGACAGGGGGTGACAATCGGTTGCAGGGGGTTACAAAGGATTATAGAAACTTTTTTCTAACTAGAACGTTATCAGATACTTTTTCTTGGTCTATTTTGCATAAAAATCAAAGTTGAAGAAATCTCTAATTTTTGATCAAAACCATAGATTAACCCCTTTGGAAAAATTCTAATTTTGCGTTTTTGGTAAACAGTTGTTTTTATAGTCTTTAAAGGCTTCTTTTTTATCTAGAACGTCAGCAAACACTTTTTTGCGATGTATTTTTGATAAATACAAAAGATAAAAAAAAATTTAACTTTTTGACCAAAACCATGGACTATCCCCTTTGCAAAAATGCCAATTTTGCCTTCTTTTTAAATCCATGTTTATATTGTCTAGAAAGGCTTGTTTTCCAACGACAACGTCACCAAATACTTTTTCTGGGTGTATTTTGCATAAAACGAAACATTCACAAAATTTCCAATTTTTGACCAAAACCATGGACTAACCCCTTTGCAAAAATGCCAATTTTCTGGGTTTTTGAAAAGGATGTTTTTCTTGTTCAGAAAGGCTTCTTTGGTATACAAAACGTCGAAAATCGTTTTTTCACGATTTATTTTCCAATCTATGACATGGGAATACAAGGGGTTACAAGGGGTTACAGAGGGTTACAAGGGGTTACAAGGGGTTACAAGGGGTGACAGGGGGTGACAAGGGGTTACAGGGGGTTACAGAGGATTATAGAAACTTTTTTCTCTCCAGAACGTTACCAGATACTTTTTCTTGGTCTATTTTGCATAAAAATCAAAGTTAAAGAAATCTCTAATTTTTGATCAAAACCATGGACTAACCCCTTTGGAAAAATTCTAATTTTGCGTTTTTCGTAAACAGTTGTTTTTATACTCTTTAAAGGCTTCTTTTTTATCTAGAACGTCAGCAAACACTTTTTCTCCATCTATTTTTGATAAATACAAAAGATGAAAAAACTTCAACTTTTTGACCAAACTCATGCACGATATCCTTTGCAAAAATGCCAATCTTGCTTTCTTTTTAAATCCATGTTTATATTGTCAAGAAAGGCTTGTTTTCTATTGACAACGTCACCAAATACTTTTTCTGGGTGTATTTTGCATAAAACGAAACGTTCACAAAATTTCCAATTTTTGACCAAAACCATGGACTAACCCCTTTGAAAAAATGCCAATTTTGTGGGTTTTTGAAACCGATGTTTTTCTTGTTCAGAAAGGCTTGTTTGCTATACAAAACGTCGAAAATCGTTTTTTCACGATTTATTTTCACGATCTATGACATGGGAATACAGGGGGTTACAAGGGGTTACAGAGGGTTACAAGGGGTTACAAGGGGTTACAGGGGGTTACAAGGGGTTACAAGGGGTGACAGGGGGTGAGAAGGGGTTACACTGGGTTACAAAGGACTATAGAAACTTTTTTCTATCTAGAACGTTTCCAGATACTTTTTCTTGGTCTATTTTGCATAAAAATCAAAGTTGAACAAATCTCTAATTTTTGATCAAAACGATGGGCTAACCCCTTTGGAAAAATTCTTATTTTGCGTTTTTCGTAAACAATCCTTTTTATAGTCTTTAAAGGCTTCTTTTTTATCTAGAACGTCAGCAAACACTTTTTCTCCATCTATTTATGATAAATACAAAAGATGAAAAAACTTCAACTTTTTGACCAAAATCATGGACTATCCCCTTTGCAAAAATGCCAATTCTGCCTTCTTTTTTAATCCATGTTTATATTGTCTAGAAAGGCTTGTTTTCAAACGAGAACGTCACCAAATACTTTTTCTGGGCCTATTTTGCATAAAACGAAACGTTCACAAAATTTCCAATTTTTGACCAAAACCATGGACTAACCCCTTTGCAAAAATGCCAATTTTGTGGGCGTTTGAAACCGATGTTTTTCTTGTTCAGAAAAGCTTCTTTGCTATATAAAACGACGAAAATCGTTTTTTCACGATTTATTTTCTCGATCTATGACATGGGAATACAGGGGGTTACAAGGGGTTACAGGGGGTTACAAGGGGTTACAAAGGGTTACAAGGGGTTACAAGGGTTACAGGGGGTTACAAGGGGTTACAAGGGGTGACAGGGGGTGACAAGGGGTTACAAGGGGTTACAAAGGATTATAGAAACTTTTTTCTAACTAGAACGTTCCCAGATACTTTTTCTTGGTCTATTTTGCATAAAAATCAAAGTTAAAGAAATCTCTAATTTTTGATCAAAACCATGGACTAACCCCTTTGGAAAAATTCTAATTTTGCGTTTTTCGTAAACAGTTGTTTTTATACTCTTTAAAGGCTTCTTTTTTATCTAGAACGTCAGCAAACACTTTTTCTCCATCTATTTTTGATAAATACAAAAGATGAAAAAACTTCAACTTTTTGACTAAAATCATGGACTATCCCCTTTGCAAAAATGCCAATTTTGCCTTCTTTTTAAATCCATGTTTATATTGTCTAGAAAGGCTTGTTTTCTAACGAGAACATCACCAAATACTTTTTCTGGGTGTATTTTGCATAAAACGAAACGTCCACAAAAGTTTAAATTTTTGACCAAAACCATGGACTAACCCCTTTGCAAAAATGCCAATTTTGTGAGTTTTTGAAACCGATGTTTTTCTTGTTCAGAAAGGCTTGTTTGCTATATAAACGTCGAAAATCGTTTTTTTCACGATTTATTTTCTCGATCTATGACATGGGAATACAAGGGGTTACAAGGGGTTACAGGGGATTACAAAGGGGTTACAAGGGGTTACAGGGGGTTACAGCGGGTTAGAAGGGGTTACAAGGGGTGACCGGGGGTGACAATGGGTTACAGGGGGTTACAAAGGATTATAGAAACTTTTCTCTAATTTTGTGGGTTTTTGAAACCGATTTTTTTCTTGTTCAGAAAGGCTTGTTTGCTATATAAAACGTCGAAAATCGTTTTTTCACGATTTATTTTCACGATCTATGACATGGGAATACAGGGGGTTACAAGCGGTTACAGGGGGTTAGAAGGGGTTACAAGGGGTTAAAAGGGGTTACAAGGGATGACAGGGGGTGACAAGGGCTTACAGGGGGTTAGAAAGGATTAAAGAAACTTTTTTCTAACTAGAACGTTCCCAGATACTTTTTCTTGGTCTATTTTGCATAAAAATCAAAGATGAAGAAATCTCTAATTTTTGATCAAAACGATCGACTAACCCCTTTGGAAAAATTCTAATTTTGCGTTTTTCGTAAACGGTTGTTTTTATAGTCTTTAAAGGCTTCTTTTTTATCTAGAACGTCAGCAAACACTTTTTCTCCATCTATTTTTGATAAATACAAAAGATGAAAAAACTTCAACTTTTTGACCGAAATCATGGACTATCCCCTTTGCAAAAATGCCAATTTTGCCTTTTTTTTAAATCCATGTTTATATTGTCTAGAAAGGCTTGTTTTCTAACGAGAACATTACCAAATACTATTTCTGGGTTTATTTTGCATAAAACGAAACGTTCACAAAATTTCCAATTTTTGACCAAAACCATGGACTAACCTCTTTGCAAAAATGCCAATTTTGTGGGTTTTTGAAACCGATGTTTTTCTTGTTCCGAAAGGCTTGTTTGCTATATAAACGTCGAAAATCGTTTTTTCACGATTTATTTTCACGATCTATGACATGGGAATACAGGGGGTTACAAGGGGTTACAGGGGGCTACAAGGGGTTACAAGGGGTTACAGGGGGTTACAAGGGGTTACAAGGGGTGACAGGGGGTGACAAGGGGTTACAAGGGGTTACAAAGGACTATAGAAACTTTTTTCTATTATCTAGAACGTTCCCTGATACTTTTTCTTGGTCTATTTTGCATAAAAATCAAAGTTAAAGAAATCTCTAATTTTTGATCAAAACCATGGACTAACCCCTTTGGAAAAATTCTAATTTTGCGTTTTTCGTAAACAGTTGTTTTTATACTCTTTAAAGGCTTCTTTTTTATCTAGAACGTCAGCAAACACTTTTTCTCCATCAATTTTTTATAAATACAAAAGATGAAAAAACTTCAACTTTTTGACCAAAATCATGGACTATCCCCTTTGCAAAAATGCCAATTTTGCCTTCTTTTTAAATCCATGTTTATATTGTCTAGAAAGGCTTGTCTTCTAACGAGAACATCACCAAATACTTTTTCTGGGTGTATTTTGCATAAAACGAAACGTTCACAAAATTTCCAATTTTTGACCAAAACCATGGACTAACCCCTTTGCAAAAATGCCAATTTTGTGGGTTTTTGAAACCGATGTTTTTCTTGTTCAGAAAGGCTTGTTTGCTATATAAAACGTCGAAAATCGTTTTTTCACGATTTATTTTCACGATCTATGACATGGGAATACAGGGGGTTACAAGCAT